>JAUZST010012886.1:0-11247 GCA_034779995.1 Parotocinclus haroldoi
CCTATAACCATATATACACAGGGCATTATGTTCCTATAACCATATATACACAGGGCATTATGTTCCTATAACCATATATACACAGGGCATTATGTTCCTATAACCATATGTACAAAGGGCATTGGCTGTTTTAAAAATAAATAATAAACTACATTAAATAAAAAAATGAGTTACTCTAAGAAACAAAGTGCTAACGGCTAAAGGTTTCGGGGTGAGATGTATAAGATTAGATTTAAGGATTAGAGGACAAAGGAGATTTTCTCCTGCTTCCAAAAGTTTGCTTTGTGTGGTTGGATGTTCCTGAAATCCTCGATTCCAGAACCGTTTGGTCCTCAGAACTCAAAGACCTAGACAGTAGATTCCCAGAGTCCTATATCACAGTATTTGATGAGGAATTGATCCCCAATCCCTCAGGTTAACCCTTTGGAGAATATGGGCATGTTTAAGTTGGATCCTGGGTCGAATCTCAGGACAGCATCATGAAAGAAAAGACAGTGAAGTATAGCGGGTCGCTTTGTAGAATACGATGGCTCAATAAGTTGAACGTGGAGCGCTCCTGCCACCTTCTGGACTCCACCAGAGGAACGGCTTAACTCAGATCTGAACACATTTACCAGAACCTTGCTGGTGGTAAACTCACAAGACAGCAAACACCACCGGCAGACCTGGTGCCAAGGCAGGGTCCAGGGAACCCTAATCTGGGCAGGATACATGATGTGGCATCACCCCTCAGACCAGACGTATTCCTGTTGGACAACCATTTCTTCTCAGAGCATCTAACTGGGGCAGTTTTTCTCACCCATGTCGAATCTGGCTCCTCATTCGGGATCGAATTTTACTTAAACCTGGCTTAATTTACCTCTTATATAACCAGTTTTTTTAATTAAATCTAATTACAGTTCCAACACAGTAAGTATGGTAAGAAATCAGATCTTTTAATTATCATTTTAAACATTATTACCTCGTCCTGTAGCTGGTGTGGGGGGGGGGGGGGGGTTCTTTTTGGGTTTGGTTCTTCTTTCCTCCTTATTGTGATCACTTAGGTTTGTGGATTGCTGGGGCGGTGGGTTGCCATGTCTCACGTGAACTCACTTGGCTGTGTTACCCTCTGGTTCTCCTCTTTCTAGCTATGCTGCTAGAGTAGTGCTGCCGGAGTTCCGTGCTGCACACGGCATCAATAATTGTAAGAGGCTCTATGATTCCAATCAGTAAGTAACTACATTTTCTCTTTTCTATCTCGAGACTCGAGATCCTAAAGCCACTGTTTTTTGGGTGACATATTAGCCGATATGCATCTCTTTTACATCATTTCATTTAACTGTTATTTATTATTTACTTAATTTGACTAGGAACACACATTTACCTACTCCAATTAATATTACTTTTTTTTTTTTTACCTTGCCGCTGTCGCACCTAGGCTTGATCCATTTTGGATGCTTTGAGAGAAAGCTCCGATATAAAAAAAAAAAAAAACTTTATAAAAATAAATCAGACTCTATTTGGACGATTTAGAAGATTCCAGCTCAGATTTTATGGACTACTTAGCCAGATCATCGATCTGATCGAGGTCCGTTTGCTTTAACGGCCCAGTTCCAGGGGGTGGTTACACCAAAAAAACGCTTTGATTTTGATTCCTTTTTCATTCACTTTCATAATTCCTCATAATTTAATGCATTCATAATTCCTAATAAAGCTGATTGGGGACAATGTTCTGCTGAGTTTGACCATAACTTTTAACATGAATTAATGTTAATTAATTAAAGTTCCCACCAAGGGCCAAGGTAACAAACTCTCTGTTCGCTTAAAAGCATTTTATGGATTTGTTTTTAATTAAATCAACAAAGCAACAAAGGACGAATCCACAGTCAGTAGGTGTTGGTGTAACAAAAACAATACCGTTTATTATTTGATCACCTGTGGGTGTGCAGTGATTATAAAGATGAATAAAGAAAAAATAATTTATATTCTCCTCAAAGGATATTCTGTTCTTCTGGTCCAAAGTCCAATCAGAGCAAAAAGAGTATACCTTCATAAAAAAATCTGAGGAACTGGTTTAGCCAGGAATATATTTTAAATTTAAGTGATAATAATAATAGTAAAAAGCATAAGAACGTAAATATTGGGGTTTATCAGAGCAAGCTGGGATGGAACGGAAAATGGCAATTATAAACAAATGCATAAACAAATTCCTTACATTTCCTTTGACTTTTATATTTCTTTGGTTAATAAAGATTCAGTTTTGCATTTCAGCCCTGTAACACATCCAAAAAAAAAAAAAGAAAAAAAAAAAAAAAAAAGGGGTCGGTCCGGACCATTGGTTGAAGGTCGTTTCCTCTTCTGTGATGCAGCATTAATGCAGAAAAATACACAGAGATTTTAGCAGCATAACCTGCCTTCACCAGGGACGTCCCTGCAAAACCACATGCTGCACATGATAAAGCTTTTCACTGTGCCAACTTTTTTTTTTCCTACGCGTTACCATAACATATAAAAGTCGAAGGAAACTTTTATTTATTTATTTATTTTATAATTATTTTCCGTTGCATCCGGGCCTTTTTCTGACGCCGTGTTCCTTCAGTTCCTCAGATTTGCTTTCCTTAAACAGATGATGTAACGCCTCGGGTGTCTCTGCACACCCCGGGCCAGGGTGCTCGTTTCAGGGGCTGACACCGTTCCTGCACTCGGTTCAGACGCCGAGCAGCGGTGCGGTTTCTTCCCCGGTGTGAAGGCGCCGGTGGAGCTGGAGGTTACCCTGTCGGGTGAAGCTCTTCCCACACTCGGAGCAGCGGTACGGTTTCTCCCCGGTGTGAATGCGCCGGTGACGGTCGAGGCTCCCCCTCTCGCCGAAGCTCCTGCCGCACTGCGAGCAGCCGTACGGTTTCTCCCCGGTGTGAACGCGCTGGTGAGACTGCAGGTGGCTCTGCCTCACGAAGCTCTTTTCGCACCGCGAGCAGCCGTACGGTTTCTCCCCGGTGTGAACGCGCCGGTGTATCCCGAGCGCTCCTCGGTTGATGAAGCTCCTGCCGCACTGCGAGCACGGGTACGGTTTCTCCCCGGTGTGGATCCGCTGGTGCGACTGAAGAGTGCTCTGCTGGGTGAAGCTCTTGCCGCAGTGCGAGCAGCCGTATGGTTTCTCTCCGGCGTGAATGCGCTGATGCAGCTCGAGGTTGTTCTGATACGTGAAGCTCCTGCCGCACTGCGAGCAGCGGTACGGTTTCTCCCCGGTGTGAATGCGCTGGTGCGACTGGAGGTTGCTCTGCTGGGTGAAGCTCCTGCCGCAGTGCGAGCAGCCGTACGGTTTCTCTCCGGTGTGAATGCACCGGTGGATCTGGAGATTGCTGTGGTAAGAAAAGCTCTTGCCGCAGCGAGAGCAGCAGTACGGTTTCTCCCCCGTGTGAATTCGCAGGTGTGACTGAAGGTAACTTTGCCGCGTGAAACCTTTTCCGCACTCCGAGCAGCGGTACGGCTTCTCTCCGGTGTGAACGCGCCGGTGCGACTCAAGGTAACTGAGGCGGCTGAAAGACTTCCCACACTCGGGACACGGGTGACTAACGGAAGGAGTTTGCAGATTATTCGTACGTTTCAGTTCCCTCTCGCGTTTCCCACCGTGGCTCCTCCTCGTGTGTTTATCCAGGTACGTTTGGGAGGTGTAGGAAAGTGGGCACTGGGGGCAGGAGAAGATATGAACCAGGGCGCCGTTCACTCCTGGAAAAAGCAAAAAAAAAAAAAAAAAAAAAAAAAAACCACACCCATTACCATTTAGAGAGTCCCTATAAAAATATCCGTTGATTCTATTGGATTTAAAACATCCTTGCTTTCTTTTTACTTTTGTCCTTCATTTTTTACCTTTCTCTTTTTTTTCCTCTTTAGCATGCATTGCTTTCTTTTTTTTGTTTTCTTTCTCCAATAAAACCAACTGGGCTTCGTATGACCACCAAGTCTTTCTTTCTTCAGCAATCATTGTTTCATTTTCCTTGGCATCCTTTGCTGTTCTTTCTTCCTATTTATTTTCTCTTTAACATGAATTGCTTACTTTCTGGTTTCTTTTTGTTTGTTTGTTTGTTTTTGTCCCCTTCCTTCTCTTGTAGCAACCACGAAAACCCATTTCAGAACTGAAACCGAGTAAAAGGTATAAGATATGGAAGGTAGATCACTGGCAAAGAGGATTATTTAACTTTAACTAAACGAGCATGACAAAACTTGATTGAACAGAACCTTTAACCGATCGCTTCTTCTTCCAGATGTGGTCAAAGGTGCTGCCTTTAGCACAACCCCGTCTGTACCACACCAAGAGCTCCTGTCCTGATTGGATGGGTCGACAGCAGCGGTAGTGAATCCCTCCTCGATACTGGAACACCTCCAGGTTCTGTTCTTCACCATCACGAGCACAGTTCACATACCTGACAGAACATCAGAACATCAGCAAGATGAAAAAACAACAACAACAAAAAACATATCCTCACCTCATCCAATTGGCATGCATCACTTGGTTGGCATCAATGTATTCCTCATGCCGCCCACTCCTGTAGATCTGTAAACGTTACACGGTTCTATTTCATACGGTTTAATAACCAAACCAAAACGTTATCCTAACAGTCCTCTAATATCTCACCACCCAGGAGTACGGACTGTTCATGGCTTCCTCTTTATCTACCAGATCTCCCTCGTAGGGTCCAAAGTGAGCACCAACTGGAACCTTCTCCCCCTTATTAAACACTCCCAGACCTGCATCAGAAATACCAGACTCCCGAATCTCTAGACCAGGTGGAAGGGTTTGTCTGGCTCGATCTGTGACCCCCATGGGAACGGGGCTATCAGAGATGAAGAGAGCTGGACCATGAACCTCACACTTGTTGATGAAGAAGCTTCTGCACTCCTCACAGTCTGGAAAAGGGGGAATTTGAATAAATTGAATGCGTACTAGAACGTTTTCATTGGTTATAACCGGTTAGGCCAGTGTCTTACAGAGATAATCATCGTCTTCGTCATCCAATTCTTCCTCCTTTATGGTAACCTTCAGGATTTCTTCGTCCAGTTGGTCCATGTGTGTGATGTTGTTCAGAGAAACGGATGTTCCTCCACCTGCAGGTCAATCATTCGCGGCCACAAGAGGCAAACATGAAATGGATTCTGACCTTTACGGATTTACAGGCATTCATTCGAGAGCATCATGGTTAAGATCGTTTATCTTACAGTCATCATCTTCAACAGCTTCCGTTTTAAATATCTTCTGGAATTTTCCATTCTGGTGGTCCACATAACCCACTGAGCTCGATGTCTCTTCAGTAGCAGCCACCTGTGTCTTCACGTCCTCAAAAGACCAAAGAACAATCACGCTCATATAGCAAAGTACCAAATAAAACCAAACCTCGTAACTCCAGCTACCTCCTGTTCATTTTGGGAGGGAACACAGCTAGACGGATCTTACATCCCTGATATTTCATATTAAGCAAACGGTGCTCTTTATTCCTGGAGTGTTTTCCCAGAATGAACCCAAATCCCGTTCCGTTAAAGTGAATCTGAAAAGCTACAGTTCATCTCCCGTCGTTTTGTGTAAACACACTTTAGAGGTTCTTCTCTGACCTTCTGCAAGTCCAAAACACCCCTGACCATTTGTTGTTAATTCAACCACGACTACATAGTATAAACATATGAAATGACGTAGTTTAAATATCATTACAAAGTGCTTCTGACACCCCTGGTACTAGCAAGGTGTACCTAATAAAGTGCCCATGGGTGTGTGCTATTACTGCTACCAATATCAAGCTTATTATTAGTACAGTCTAAATGAAATTACCTCCAAGTGATCCGGATTAGGACTCCACAGAACATCTTGGGACTCCATTAGAACAAACCTTATAATAACATAACACAATGTAAAATTGGACAGTGCTGGTTTCACACACGGTTAGTATTTGACCGGGTCGAGTATTTGCGCCAGGAAAACTTGCTTAAAACAACCAACGTTCATGTTGGTTTCCTAAAATAAATATAAAACTAACCAGGCTTAATTGGCGTGGCTGTGCTAAAACACCGACATTAAAGTTGAACAAGGGCAAAAACAAAGGCAAAACAAAACGGGAGAAAGAGATGAAGCTCTGAAGGGGATATAAATGTTTCTGGATTATTAACTTGTGCGTCTTGCAAACCTCAAGAAATGTGCCAGGAGGGCAAATGTACACAAGAGTTCACACCTCTCCAGGTGTAAATAAACACTCTACATCCAACATGGCGGATCAACCACGTGACCTTCAAAAACACTTTCCTAAATGCGTTCAAGCTTCAGTCTCACTTACCTTAAGAAGAACTGAGGTAAACACAAGTCCAGCCACAATTCTCACCTTTTATTTGAACCTCATCAGATCAGACTTTGTAAACGAATAAAGTCTTTAAATTAATGCACAGCACATAAACACAGGTTATCAAACTGTCGCAGTTCATGTTTCTTCTTGCGCAGAGGTGGTGTTATTATCCGTTGCATTACCGCCACCCACTGGACTTATATGTAGGCTACAGACGTCGAAGTGTAATAATGAAATAAAATACTATACATATTTTAAATTATTTAATCAAATTAACCATTACCAGTCTTTGAAAAGATGCAGGATACAGGATTTCAATGGCTTAAACTATTCATGTGATCACCACCCTGCTGAAAATATTAAGCATTGGCCAGCATCAGATCCATGTTGACCAGCATAACCTTGCTGGCAAAGCTGGTTGCCCAGTATGATCTTGCTGGTTTTGTCGTTTAACCAGAATGTGCTAGTCACCAGTATACCCAAAAAAGACCAGCATGCACTGGTTACCACCATCCGAAAAACAGCAAAGACCAGCATGTGCTGGTTACCAGCATCCCCAGAAAAAACATGTTCAAAACACAACAAACACTGGTCACCACCAAAGTCCACCATCATGCTGGATTGGTTTTTTTTTTCAGTAAGGTGCATTCAGAGCATTATCACTTATTTTCATTTTCAGAACCTTTTTTTTCTTGTTACTTGAATGTTGAAACTGGGGTTTCATTTTTTAAAGATAAGAATGACTATTGTACAGTTCTGTACTAAATGTTTTCATATTATCTTTTAATTCATATTGCTTAAAATAAAACAGTGTCCAAAGTATTTAACTGCAACGCTGCTCACAAATATGAGGGGGTATTTCAATATGAATGTGTAGTGATTAAATAAAGAAGCGTTTGATTTGGTTCAATTAAACAAAATCGTCATAAAAGGAAACGAAAAGTCAAAGAAAGCTGTTTGATTATGCAAATGAGATGCAAACTCAATGATGATGATTGAGTAGTAAGTGATATACAGTATTTATGGCGTGAATTTATTGTCATACTGGACAAGGGTGCCCCCATATTGTCTGTCTGGTAGGGTGTATGGTCACCCAAGAGTGCCAATGCACACTGGCAGCGATGGGGCATGGACAGGATCCGATAATCCAGCAGTTCTTCTGGGAACAGATTCATTTTGAAATATCCTCTGATTTTTGTGAGCAGTGTTTTTGTTTACGGTAATGTCTGGTCAATGTCCGATTCAGTGAAACCTGTTCCCTACGTGTTCCCTAGGGAGCAGGGTGAAAATGTGGCAGCTATAAAGAACAATTAAAAAACATACTTGTGTGATTCATTAATGGCGGTCGGGTCTTTAGACTTGATGTTCCATAAGAGCCTCATAAAACTGGAATAGTGCATACAGCTACACCTAGATCAGGTGAATTCTGACATTTTAATATCACCCTTTGCTCAAAAGTGTAATTTTCTCCGCCTCACATTCTTCATAAATTAAGCTTGCTCAATCCGCCATTCGGCAGTATTGTGAGGTGAGGCTTGTCCTGATTGGTTGATCCGGATTAAGGCGGGAACGCTGACTGAGAGAGAGCGAGTAGGAAAGGGCTCGTGCACACACAGCGGTCTCTCAGTAAGGAGGCAGAGAATAAATCCTCACAGTAAATAAAGTCGCTTTAACTGAGGTAAAACTTCATCGGAATGTCATTTTAATCACGTTTATTTGCATTTTTGCTCGAAGACACACTTATTTATTTGTTCATAACCCTGTATTAAGCTTCATTCAGCGTGAGGTGATTTGCGCCTTGTCAAGCTCGTTCTCTCACTTTAGCAACTGAGCTAATGTTATTTAAAACGACATGAAACCAGTTTAAAATTATTATTCATGTGTATTTATTATACTTAGACAGTAAATATGGTCAGGTTAGCTATCACTGAGCTGTATCCAGTCTCACAACTGTCACACAGCACAGAAACACATTATTTATCAAATCTATTACAGTTTATCTCCATTTCTTAACGTTATGTATAATCACTGCTCACAAAAATGAGGGAATATTTAATTAAGGGATATTTCATTTTGGGGTATAAGCTCATTTTTTGTGAACGGTATAACAGAAGTCATGAATTAAATGATATAATACATTGGTGTCTAATAAAGTACAAACTTGTAATAAACTGTGTATAGATGGTTTATTTAGGAGAAATCCAACAATATTATTGACCTGTTTAGTGGTAATACACTGGCAGGATTCAGGGAAGTTTTCTTAAGAAAAAACGTCCAAAAGACAAACACTAAGAAGTTCGTAAATGTTATGTGTGTTGTATGCTTAAATGCAGTTCTTAAAAATATCTTCATTATTGTCTTATGTAGACCACGTTGCACTAAACAGCTTACAATATATGGCACGAAAACATTTAAAATTTGTATCCACAAATGGGAAAAAAGTCCTTATTATACAGACAATAAATAAATATGTCAGCTTTATTTCCATTAATTAGCGAATAAGGTTTGGTCAATTACGACAGCATAAGACAAAGTGTGAAGCTACAGGAACGTAAGGAAGCATTTAGGAACATATCGTTTTCAAGAATAGCACTTGTTCTTACAGTTTTACTTAAGGTCAAGGAGAAAAAATAGGCAGTTCTATATACTTTTCATAACTTTTCTCTGAAGTATGAAGTTTAGAAAAGACACGTTTAAGAAGATTTTCTTACTGTCCAAGTCCAAGTTTCTGGGCTGAAATTCCTCACCCAACAAATATAGTGCTCACAAAAATTAGTTTATGAAAGATCCCCTAATTTTGTGAGCATTGTAGTTCAGACATGAATGATTTCTGTATTTGGAGGAAAATACCACTAGGTTGTTCAAATAATATGCAAATAATTACATTTTTATGTGACGACAGGTACGATATAAATTTATTCTTCTTGGTTCAAACAGAGGATTATTTTCCTTCAGATTAGGATTCTGTAGTCCTTCCATAATATCAGCATGATACTGAGATGCAGATCGGCTCATTGCTCGCTGTATCGTTCGGTGCTTGGGAATGCCAATGGGCACTCAATTGGGCACTGTCTGCATCGCCCACACTGCCCATTCCTGTTTCAGGAGGTCCCTGGTGGATCGTTTATCTAGGCTTGTGGCTTGAAAAACCTCATAAACAGTACAAAAAAACTGAGCGTGTTCCATTTTTTTTGTTTCAAACGCTGGTGTATAAGGATACAACAAAAAACAACAAAAAATAAAAACAGTTTGGTAGAGAAGTTTTGAAAACGGATTTGGCGTGCAAACCTATGGGACGAAGTCTTTTGGCAGGTGTGCTTAAACACGAGGTTACTTTTAAAATCCACGTCAAACCAGTTAGTAGTTCCACATGAAACTAACATGGAAATAAACACGAGATCATATCCATACGAGGGAAGTGTTTGACACAGGTATAGTATTTTACACGGGGTGGGGGTCACAGGATGACGGCGATGATGCACTTGTGTGTCTTATACGTTTTTAAGTGAACAAAGCTTCGGTCGCAGTCGGAGCAGTGGTACGGTTTCTCTCCGGTGTGAATGCGCTGGTGTGACTGGAGGTGGCTCTGATAAGCGAAACCTTTTCCACACTGTAAGCACCGGCACGGTTTCTCTCCGGTGTGAATGCGTCGGTGTTGCTTAAGAGTGCTCGTTTGGGTGAAGCTCTTCCCGCACTCCGAGCACTGATAGGGTTTCTCTCCTGTATGAGTGCGCTGGTGTCGTTTCAGGGTACCGATCTGGGTGAAGCTCTTGCCACACGCTGGGCACCGGTATGGTTTCTCTCCCGTGTGAACACGCTGGTGCGACTGGAGAATGCTTTGCTGCGTGAAACGGTCGCCGCAGAGCGTGCAGTGGTACGGTTTCTCTCCGGTGTGAATGCGTCGGTGCATTTGGAGGTAGCTGTGTTTTGCGTACGTCTTGCCGCATTGCGAGCACCGGTGCGGTTTCTCTCCGGTGTGATTGCGCTGGTGTGTGTGGAGATAGCTCTGGTGGCTAAAAGTCTTGCCGCACTGCGAGCACCGGTACGGCTTCTCTCCGGTGTGAACGTGTTGGTGCGAATGGAGATAGCTCTGCTGGCTGAAGCTCTTGCCGCACTGCGAGCACCGGTACGGCTTCTCTCCGGTGTGAATGTGTTGGTGTCGCCGGAGGGTCCCTCTCTGAGCAAAGCTTTTCCCGCACTGTGAGCAGCGGTGTGGTTTGCTTCCCATAGCAGGGCAATGGTGTCGTTCCAGAACGCCTTCATCGCCGAAACTCTTCCCACACTTGCAGCGGCCGTTCGTTTTTCCTCCCGTGCGAATGCGCCGGCGCGACTGGAGAACGGCCTGCTGAGAAAAACCACTCCCGCACCGATAAGGTTCCTCCCCGGCGTGGACGCGGCGATGCCGATCGAGATGGCTCTGGCGTAGAAAGCTCTTCCCGCACTGTGAGCAGCGGTGACGTGCTTTCTGTGATCTTTGCCGTAAGCCGTTCGTGGAAGGAGCGCTAGGGGGCGTCTGTTCTCCAGAGGGAGTACAGCTCGTTTTGGATTCGTGCCTGTGGGCGTAAATCGGGGACGTGCAAGAGCGAAGACGTCGGGAGCAGGAGACGCTCATTTCTTGAGAAAGAAAAAGGCACAAGTTTTTGATGATATTCTTGAACATTCTGATCACCAAGCTATAGATACACTTCATACTACAAAGCGTAAGCAATGCAGTGCAGATTTTCTTAGTCCCCTGACATTAAAATACATTTCTAGAAATTTATTGTAAACAAAATGCTCCATGTAGTTTTGTTTTTGTGGTGTTTTTTTGGAACAGAGTAAAGTGGATACCTGGGTATCGCTTTCATAGTGTTTTAAGACCAACAAACCTTCTTCATACCACACCAAGAGCTCCTGTCCTGATTGGACGGGTCGACAGCAGCGGTAGTGAATCCCTCCTCGATAC
>JAUZST010012887.1:0-11247 GCA_034779995.1 Parotocinclus haroldoi
AAGCATATGTGATCCATCATGGCCCATTACTTCACTTGTTCGTGGTTCACTATGACAGGTCATGGGTTTGACGGACAAAGTTCACCATATACATGTAATTTGCAGAATGAAATTTCCTTCCCATCTCAATTTCTTCCAGCTATGTGTGGAGGGAAATAGATCCTCAGCTATCCTCAGCTTTGACCACACCTGGCTGTAGATCAGACTGCTTAAAGCCATATTCCCCAAAAGTGCACCACACGATGTTTGTTGCCTGACCCAAGGACCTGGGATCTCATCTTGCTTAGACTGGTATAACTGCTATGTGGAGATTCCAGTCTGCTGTTTTCATCACACTAAAAGTAGTTCCTGGCAAAACCCATTTCCAGACATGTCCCCCAGGAGTCAGCAGAAGCACAAAACAAAAAAGATTACACCAGTTCTCTAATGCGGTGGAACCCAGCTCAGTGCATGCCAAGGATTTTATTTACCTGAACAGTAAACAGAGGTAACATCTGATTAAGGAAGTCTGCTTTTTGAAACTGTGTAAATCTTTCACGGGTCTTGCACATCAACCAACGCTCTCTCTTGCCAGTGGTCTACGATGGTCCTAGTATCAGCCAGTGGTCTTTCTTCACTGAGCTGGTTTTGGAAACAAAACTTAGTCTGAACAGGCAATGTAATAATAACATAGACAATCAAGCATTATGTCAAGTCTGAAGGACAGAGAACTTGTAAGAGCAACCTTTGTAGCACGTACAGACAAGCAATAAAAGTCTTAAAAATGCTAGTGTTTCAAGTTTTGTTAAATATACAAAAAAGGAATTACTGTATTGTATATTGTAAAGTGGTAATAGAGTGTAATAGTTAGTTGTTATGGGGTGCCAATACTTTTGACGATGTCAAAGGTTATAATATACAGTATACTGCTCACAAAATTTGGAGATATTTTAAAATATCCCCTAATTAAATATCCTCTAATTTGAGCAGTGATCACTGTAATATAAAATAGAAAGTGGCATCAACTCTATTGGTCAACATTGTGAACTTCCCCCAAACGTTTCACTGTTTATTTCCTTTAAAACAATGACTAACTGGACATTTTAATGCACCAGAAAATCTCACACACACTCTTCGGGTATAGGATCCACAACTTTGCATGTTTCGTGCAAATGGAAGACTCACCTTCTATACTTAGAAGAAGAATGTATGCCAAAATATATTCTGCAAAATAAAAGAATATGAAGGACAAAAAGAAGAAAACAAAGAACAATACTTTGGCTTTGACAAGCCAAACTAACTACTGTTGTAAAACTAGCAATAATAGTTGAAAACAGCTTCCTATGTTTATGCCATTTCTCTAAAATATGGCAGTGCTTATCATTCTACTGCCTATTTTCCATTCTCTCCATTATTCTCAGTCTGTCTGTGTAGGCTTGCTTAAGGTCAGGACTTAGGTCATCTTGCCAACAGGGCTAATTAGTCTGTCCTTATCTAATCCATGTTAACAGTGTTCTGTCTTTAATTTGTGTTAATTAGCTGGGCACAACATCATTACTGACACTGGCATGTCCACCAGGGGTTTAATAAGTTCAGACAAGTGTGTACACAATGCGCCTAACGTCTGGCAGGCTAACATGATGATTGTGAACACAGGCCAATTATACATACAACACTTGTTTTAGGGTAGATTTTTGCAGCTTCACTGAGGAAAAGTCCATAATTAAAATTCCCTATCTTATAAACTCTCTTCTGGAAAATATGTATATGTTACTGACTTTAAACAACAGACAGACAAACCTCAAACTCCCTTTTCTTGACCTCTCACAAATATATGTTCTTCCATCCTGGAGTACACACCCTGTTATTTGTAGCATCTAAGTTCAGAGTAACTTGGGGTCATAAACTGGGGTATGCTGAAGTCTCGTTCACATTCTTTGGAGCAAGGGCGCCACCCTGTGTCATTTTAACGTGATATAGCTAGTTACATGCTCAGCTCAATTAACACTTTATTGTCGTCTCTGAACTGTTTTCGGGTCCAGAGCTGAAATCAGGTCAGAATGTAATCATTACTAAGCCCTGCATATCACTTTTTTTGTTATGTCACCCATTTTATATTCCTTTATTCTAGCCTAAGGCCAGTTTTGCTGTCTTACCTTTGTTTATTTGAAGTGAGGATCTGAGAGTTTTGGACCCTAACCTGGAATTCACTGGGCTCAGAAAGAGGTACAGTCAGCACATGGCACCAATCTATTGCAGGGTTCTGTAACTGCACAACCTGATATTTATATTGCAAGCCCCAACCCAGGGTCCGATTAACTGCTGAGCTTTATCTTTCAAGCATTCATATATTGTACAATTGTATATCACCCACAGTTTGATACATTTTACTTTGACTTTGAGATATTTTTCATGTTTTGTCTGTTCAACATAATTTCATTCATTATCTTTAACTTAATCCACACGAGGTCGTGGGTTAGCCGGTGCTCAACCCTAGATGGTACATTAATCCATCATAGGGCCCACACACACTAAAGGCCACTTTAGAGACACCAATTAACCTAACACACATGTCTGTGGGAGGACACCGGAGTACCTGGAGTAAACCCATGCAGACACAGGGACGACCCAGACCGGTCCACCCTGGGATTGAACCCGGGACCTTCTTGCTGGGGGGCAGTGGTGCTACCCACCGAGCTGTTCCCATGATTTCATTTGTTAATATAAGCATTCCTGCATTTCAGACCTGTAACACATTCCAAAAAAGTTGGGACAGTACAGCATGTCACCACATTTAAAAGAGTGTTATTTTGTCCCGTTCATCCTGCAAACAAGTCTTAAAATGTGTACCAGTACGGAGTTGTCATTGTTCCATTTTGTTTCTAAATTCTCTGCACATTCTTTATTAGAGACAGGTCAGTACTGCAATCCCGCCTTGAATTGTTTAATGATATTATGCACTGTAGAGGAAGAAATCTGCACATCCCGTCCAGTTTAATCATTTCACTCGGTTCTCTGCCCATCAGCCTTCTGTGGATACCACATTAGTACCAAACAATTATGGTTACAATCACTTACTGTCATCACCTTTAAAATCACATCATAATTTTAGTTTTTTCCATTCCACTCCAACTTATTTTGGAATGTGTTGCAGGCCTGAAATGCAGAATGAATGTTTATTAACAAATAAAATAAAGCTGTTTAGACAGAACATGAAATATCATTGGTTCATACTGTGTGCCATAAAAGAAAAGTAAAAGCACATGTAAGGAGCACTGTGTTGTTGTTGTATTTGCTTTTCCCATAATCTCCAAACTTTTACTTATGGTTGTGAACTTCTACCACCTCTACTCAAATCTTCTGTTCCATAGCCCCATAAATTAACTGCTGTGCCACTACAGTCCCCACACACTACATAAATACAGGCTGTTAAAGTATGACCTTCAATTCCAACCTAACAAGTTGGAGGTCTTGGATTTCTGTTGGAGCAAGAAAGAACTAAGAGAACACAAACAGTGGAAAAACAGCAGCTCTATAAAAAGGCTTCTGCAATTTCAAGTAATCTGAACAAATACAAGTTATTTTTTTCAGCAATGCCTCTATATGAGTTAATGCAGTGTCCACATTATTACCGGGCTGCTCTTTATAATTTGCTGGCCTGATTTGGCCTTGAGGTCTTCCACAATTGCACTGCAGCAGCCGTTCTTACTGCATCTCGATTTGGCAGCAGGAGGTTATGTGACGCCGTGGCAACCATGAAGTGGTGTTTTTATTTGCTTTCTCTTAGAGAGGGTCTGTGTGGCCTGATGGATAACTACTGTAAGTATATAATAACACCATGACCACTCTTGTGTAATTATTGTAATTATTCCCAGTAGGGTGCTTGTTTGATTTAGTCTTGGGCAGAACTCATTTTACTTGCATTTCAAATTCTTCAATGAATTTTGTGGATAATTTAATGCAGGAAAGAATATTATACAAACCCTAGAAAAACAGGGTTGTTTAAATATTACACGGTTACTAAGTTAATAATGATGTCGTTATTCTCACAGCCAATTCTGAGTTCTAAATAGGTCTTTTATACCATAAGTTGCTGACACGATTAAAATTATAGCTCTTTAAAGACAGTCTGTAGAATTTGAAGAGAATTTAAGGAATAAAGTTTAGTGCATAGAATCAAATAATTTTGAGTGACCAGTTGTGTGTTTAATGTAACTGTTACAATATGGGATAAACTACCATGCCCCCTAAACACACACAAGTTGTTTTAAAATATGTGTGGTTAAAGGAAATAATATGGAAATGTATGTTTACAGTTGCGTACTTCTGCATACATAAGGTTATTCTCATCAAACACTGGGATAATTCAGTTATATCTAAAATTTATTTCATTTTCAAGGCAACTGAATGCTGAACATTAATGCCTCTTCTTTCCTCTAACACATAAGTACAATATTTTGTCAACAGAATAAGATAAGAGCAGTTTTTTTTTTTCAAATATGATCTTTCAATAATCAACTGCTTTTTAAAACGTGTTTAAGGTCCACCATGGCACAGGAAAAAAATATCAGACAAATGTGAGGCCATAATGCCTTTGTTTAACAAGCTACATTGAAATTTAACCTGTTTGTTGTAGTTTATTTAAAATCATGTCGTGGTTGTTCTGGGTCTGCGCAATAGAACTGGAGCATCTTAGGAATGCTTAGGAAGTGGCTCTTATACAGTAGTATAGTATATTATAGTAGTAATAACTCACTTTATTGAGGTTTGTCTGACCCCTAGTGGAGAAAGGTCTATATACTCTACAAATATACAACAATCATGTAGTTATTGTATTTATTATAATAAATCCTATTATAATCTATAATCTATTTTTTTTTAAAGTTATAAAAAAGTTATAATCTATATTTGTATAAATATTATATTATATTTAGGATGGCAGCTCTCAGACAAACTCTGGTATAATGCATCAGTTGTCTATTTACGTTTTACTACTGTAATTTTTAGTTTAACATTTATCAATTATATATTTGATAAATGTTAAACTAAAAATTACAGTAGTAAAACTTAAATAGACAGCAGACTGATGTTGTCTTTTGAAACATTAAGTAATAAATCGTAAATACTACATTTAAATTTAAGTACAAACTGAATATTTAATCATTAAAATAGAAGCCACAATGGAAAGCACCACAAAAGATACAAAAAAAGGAAATGTCTCTGAGTAATAGTAAGCAAACCCTTTAGCACCAGTGGAGAGACTGGATTTAACTTCAGAAGTTAATACGTTCGTAGAAAAGCTTTGATTGTTAAAAACCACATTCTTATACGGCCACCCTAATATAATGAGAAAACCCTTTTATTTATTAGTGTGATTTGTCTAATAAACTGTAATTTTCTGTCAGTTTTCACATAATTAACTATGTATTATTACAGTACATAAGTACAGTGCCTATAAAAAGCACTAGAGCCACTGTATAAGGTATAAAAAAACATTACCACATAAAATCACACTGCCACATAAAAAGCAAAACAGTGAGAGGATAGGAAGGTGAATGTTCTTAAGTGGCCAGGGCTGTCCAGTGGAACGTCCACTGGCCATGACCCTAATCCAATAGAAAGCCTGTTGATGAACTTGAAGAAAGCAGTGATTGCCAGTCACCATGAAATCCGAATGAACTTGAACATTTCTTTAAGGAAAAATGGACAACTATCCCAGTTTAGGTGGGCAAAACTGTCAGGGACATATCCATACAGACTGATAGCTGGTGGCTCTACTAAATACTAAATTGGGAGGCTGATCATTTTCCCAAACACGTTTTTTAAATTTTTTTTTGTTTTGTTTTTCAAAATTAATTTTCTGAACCATTTACTTTTTTCTCATTACTTGAATCTTGTATGACAAAATGCATAAATAAAGTTGGAAAAAGAGCATGTTTTGTGAGTTCAGATTTCAAGCTGTAAGACCAAACAGTGGCTATTTCAAAGCACTATGAAGATTTTTTATAAGCTTTGTAGTTTTGAGAACTTAAGTTTGATAGGACAAAACAAGACCAACAATAAAAAACACTGTTCAAACTACAATTTAAAAAAATGCAGTGTCCCTTACAGTTACTTTGGATTTTACTTCACTGCAGACAGTAGGAATCTGAGCTTTTTAATGTTTTGTCCGATCAGATTTGTCTGAATCATTTCATTTGTTAATAAACATCAACTCCTGTATTTCAGGCATGTACAAAATTATATGGGGCAATTTATGGCTAGTAATACGATTTTTAAAATGCTACATTTATAACATGATTTCAAACCGGTGATGTCAGCAAGCGATTATAATCATGATTTGGTACAAAGTCTTTGAGGAGCAAATATGGGTAGAGGATCTCCCATGGTCTCATTTGTGTGAGAAATTACTGAAATGTTTAACAACAATGTTCCTCAAAGAAAGACTGATAAGGATTTACATATTGTAATCCTAACTTTTACTGATTTTTACTTGTTTTGTGTTATCTTGTTAAGAAGTGCATAAACGTCCCTGGAAAAGCTATCATCATTGTTCCAAAATCTCTACTTCTCTAATCTGCACTTTTCTGCTTTAATGCTGTCATTACAGAACTGCAAATGACCTTTACCAAGGGCACTGACACAACCTCATACTAAGACAGACCCTGGCTTTTGTATGTGTAGCTGATAACAGTCTGGATGTTTTTTGGTCTTTCGTTTTTTGGTCTTTCTTTAAAAAAAAAATATCTGCAATTCTCATTCGTCTGAGCATAACACACGTTTCCACCGTATGACAGTCCGTCCTAGACTCCTTTGAGCCCAGTCAAGTGTACTTCAAATGTTTCTTTAAATGTTTAAACATTCAAATGTTTGGAAAACTTGTTTTAAATGCTTTACTGTTACTTTTGAATGATATACAGTCCTGATATTCAGGAGTAGATGTTTTTTTAACAATGAAATGAAATTGACCAGACCCCATAAGGGGTAACATATGGGGTTCCTAATGTCTGCAGTTAAATAAAAATCGAAGTAAATGTAAAGAACACTGCATTTTAATTAATTGCTTTTAATTAAATCTTTTATAGATTCCATTTTAGAGATTTGCCCAGGTCTTTACAAGCACCTTAACCTTAGGCTCAAGGGCTTCTAAGTAGAGGCCACAGCATGTTGCATAGCACACAGAAGCTGCACATGATAATGTTCAAGTATATTCCAGTATTCATCTGATGTGTTGTGATAAAAAAAAAAGATGTGGTAGAAGTAAGCTAAGTGGTGGTAAGCTTTTTAGAATCTGCTCATAGCATTTACAAGTTATGTAAGTACCTTTTCATACTACATGATGCATAATAGATCAAACGAAGTTTAAAATGTGCTACAATTAATCAGTTGTTATAATCAGAGTGTACTGAAACATGTCTGAAGTCACAAAGGAAAGGAGCTTTGAAGGTGATATCTAGAGTCGGCTGGTTGACAAGCGTCCAGGGGATGGGCTCCGACTGTGAGTAGACATCTGAGAGACAGACGGACAAATAAATGAACTAGAGTACTCAGGATCTATGACGTATATAAGTTATGTGCAGGTACCATAAGTTATTGCAGATAACTTACAAGTGTGCGGTTCGGGCTTCCTGAGCGAACTGGACTTGAGCTTCGGCTTCTGCTTCTCCACTGGTGCACACAGAAGACAAAGTGTTACAGTCGAAACATATTTCTATTTGGTTTTGTATATTGTAAATGGTTGTTATGTGGAACTAGGATTAGATGTACATAAAGAATGAATCAGCTGCAGTTAGACACAGGTCAATGTGATACACTTAAGATAGCAATGTACACCTTGTATGTGTATGGAGGGTTGCTTTTTATTGCGAAAACTGCAGTTTGGTTTTCTTCGGAAAACCAAAGAGGCAACAGATTTGCGTAAGGGACTGAGGTTAGGGTTAGTTGTAGGTGTAGCACTACAGGAACTACAGTGTCAATAGTAAGTCCCCACAAATAATATAATGACAAACGAGAGGCATGATTAAGATTCTGGTTAAAGTGTGTGTGTGTGTGTGTGTGTGTGTGTGTGTGCGTGCGTGCGTGCGTGCGTGCGTGCGCAAGTACCAGAGCTCCTCTCCTGGTCACAGCTTCTCCCTTCACTAGGACCGATTCACCCTCCAACAGTGCAGGCCACACATGATACGCCACCAGTGGTGCTGTGAACTCTGAATCATAACTACGCCTATACCTAAATGCAGGTGAAGAAAGTAAGTAAAATAAATTAAATTCATAAAGTCCACAATCTGTACTTTTTAATGTGCTGCAAACATTGTTAATAATAATCAAAATCTCCTGACTTGATGTCACTGTAGAGTTCTCCATCTGAGCTGAAAGCAAGATCTAAGGGAGGATCCAGTGTCTGCATGGAAAATGCAATTTTACACATCTCTTTGATGAAACGACTGATGAGCATGAAGTCCACTTCTGGAGGGAAGGAGATGCGTGGGTTCACATTCATTGAATTGATCACATCCTGCAGTGTGAGAAGAAAGTAGGTTTAATCATGTCAAGTTAAGTCAGATTTATTTCATATAGCTTTTTAACAACAAAATACTATTTTTAGAATACTCAACTTAACTGAGCAAGCTAAGCGTAATAGTGGAAATGAAAAAATCCCTAGATGTGATCAGGAAGAAACCTTGGGAGGATCAAGAAACAAAAAGAAAGGGATCCAACCTCCTTGTGAAAAATAGTCTCAGTTTCACGATTGTTTGTTTGTAATTCAGTTGATTTCATAATGCTTAACTGAAATACATAAACATAAACACTGCAACTAAAACAGACCTATGACAAGTATATTTAAGATAAAGAATATTTAGCATACTCCTTTACAACATTAAAATGTAAAAGTCTTAACGTTTTTGGTTCCCACAGTGCCTCCTGGTGGTCCTATGTTAAATTGCACTGTATTTCATTCATTCATTCATTATCTTCCGCTTAATTCACACAGGGTCAGCGGGCCAGCAGGTACCCACCCAGGAACTCTGGGTGCAAGGGCAGGAACAACCCTAGATGGGATGCCAATACATCGTAGGGCACGCACATACACACACACACACACACACGCACACTAAGGGTTACTTTAGAGACACCAATTAACCTAACACACATGTCTTTGGACTGTGGGAGGAAATCCCACGTAGTAAAGTAAAGTTTAAACCCACAAAGTAAACCCACGCAGACACGGGGAGGACATGCAGAGTCCACACAGAAACGACCCAGACCGCTCCACCCTGGGATTGAACCTTCTCGATGTGAGGCAGCAGTGCTACCCACCAAGCCAGCGTGCCGCCCGCACTGTATTTAAATACACAATCGAACCTCAGATATCAAACTTAATTCCCTGCAAAGGGCTGAATTTGTTCAAAGTCAAAATCCAATTCATATCAGACACTTGTGTACTGGCTATACTAATGTGCAGAGATTTTTGGTATGAACCATTCAATGTCCGTGTTGAAGTTTTTGAATAAAGGAGTATTCAAATTCCTAGAAAAGAAAAACATACATTCACACTTGTCTGTACGTCGTAGAGGTCGAGGTTTTGGACAATGTAATCCATTACTGCATACTCCAGACTCTCAGGATCCACGTGTGTTGGAGAAAGAGTTTTCCTTACTCGCAGCTTAAACTGACGATAGGCCAGTTTGGCAGCCTGAAATGACTCCTATTGGGAAAGTGAATTATATATTTTAATAAATCAGTATTGAATTTGATACGTGTTTCAATCCTAATGAGATACTGCAATACACTGCTCACAAAAATTAGGTGATATTTCATTATGGGAAATTCCATTTTTAAATATATACAATTTTTGTGACCAGTATAGTTTAAAACAGTCAAATAGAATGGAAAATAGTTTATTTTAAGAATTGAAAAATGTTTAAAGTTAAAAGATTCTCCTAGAAATACATTTATATCCCCAAAAAGGTTTTGGATAAATAGATTGGCATAAATATTCAAAGGTGCTTCGTACCACAGCAGCAATAAAAATGATCCTCTGAACCATCTCCATATCATCAACGTAGCGTCTTAGAAGGTTTTGGGCCTCCAGTCGTTCAATGGCGTACAGGTCGGAAAAGCGTGCGATCAGCCGGGCATGCCGGGATGAGTTGGTGAGCTGGGCACATGGAGGGGATTCACTCCTCACTGGACTGCTGGTACGACTCCGCTGAGGAAGAGGACTAGGAGAGCGACTTCTAACCAGTCTGACACAAGACAAAAGCAGTCTGCTCAAAAATCTCTACTGTGCCTCTATTTACATTTACATTTCCAAAGTGACTTACAGTCTTACAGTCCAAGAAATAGTTGGTTAACGGCTAAAAGGACTTAACAGAGATGGAAAGCCACTGTCTGATCCCTTAACCACATAAAAAGCACATAGAGAAGCTTCAACTTGTAAGGGCACATCTGAGAACGCAGCATTTAGTTGTCCAATCCAATCAATTGTGGGTTAAGGGACTTGCTCAAGGACCAAACTAATGGTAGTGCGGGGATTTGAACCCTGGACCTTCCAGTGTATAGTTAAAGACATTAACGATCAGCACAGCCCTCTGTTGTGAGGTGCAGCAGCTTTAGAGATGGTACAAACAATCCTTACAGTTTATTCATTCAAGCTTTTAAAATAATCTGCTATAATAAATATTGTCCACATATCATATTCAAGAGAGTTAGAGATTGTACAAAAGATCTTCAAATGTAACTCACCTTTCCTTTAGCATGGATTTCTCAGCAGTAAGAATGCTAACCTCATTGCTCAGTAACCTGGCTTGCCTCTCATAGTCCTCCAGTACATCCATCTTCCTCTTATAGAGCGCCACCTGATCATAAGCTGTCCGTAACCTGCACCAGCACACAATACGTTCTAAAAAGGTGGCTAGAGGCTGTCAGTTATGTCATAGATTTTTTCTGAAGGTAACAAATGTATTATATGCTAACACCAAAATGGGAAAACATCAAATACAAATACAGTGGATTCCAGTTAATTGGACCACCGATTAATAGAACCAGCCGCTTATTCGGAACAAATCCTATTATATACATGTAATGTTATTCGCTTATTTGGACCCAAATTCTGCTTATTCGGACCAAAGAACGTGAGAGCGAATAAGAACTACGTAATGTCTGTGAAGAAACTCTTCATCTATGGCATTATTACCCGAAAACTCCAGAGTTTTTCCCCAGCCCTCTACTGCCACCTACAGGTCTTTGCCTAACATTTCCATTTACTAC
>JAUZST010012888.1:0-35978 GCA_034779995.1 Parotocinclus haroldoi
AACAGGGGACCCGCCCTCCATGGGCGGCCTAGATGTTAAATAGACAAATACTAACTGTATATTAAATTATAGGAAAAGACTCATTTTAATTCTGATCGATACATTTAACAAAATTTTGTTTAACATAATATATTGGTTTTGCTTGACTTCACATCAGCACAATCGGACAAATGAAATGTTTTTGTCGATGTAAACTTGTTCCTGTCATGAATTTAGCCAAGATCAGTATCAAGTCCCCCCCCACCACCACCACCACCACCACCATACACATACATTTCTAAACTGCTGTTGTTGGTCACAGGTAACTGAATATGAAATTGATTATTCTAATGTCTGGGGAACACACCATAGCCGAGATCATCTGCCAACTCCAAGAAAGACCACCACTTTCACACAGGCATCCCTCATAGCCAAATTGCAAGACACCGGTACTGTGGACAACAAGCCACGTAAAAAACCCGCTACTAACGAACAATGGCTTTGGCAGCCTTTGCGAAAAGCACACGATGTAGCACAATGTGGTGCCAGCCAGTCATCCCGTGTCGATCACCACATTTGGACAAGGCATCCTGCACCTTCTGCTCTGTGTTCAGCGCCCAGGACAGCACACTGAACATGTCAAATAGCTGTGTATCACAGGTAATGTTCCAAGTTGTTGTTACAAAAGTCTGTGTGAACAACTTTTGAACCACATGAGATTTTGAAAATCTGATTGCAGAAATCAATTTCTGGTCTTTTTTGATTTGCTACATGACCACCTTCCCATTGTAAGAACTTGCCCTTGATCCAATATTGTGGCTTTCAAGATGGCCGCCATGTAACCCAAAATATCAACCCCCACCCCCCCAAATTACTTGCTGGGGTATTCAGATATGTAATTTCCCCTTTTGTTCTTGAAAAAAGGATGTCCTGTCACTTTTGACTCAACCTTTATATTGTAGAAAGCATTGTTGGCTTGTCTTAACGGAAGCTCTAATTAATCAAATGATTGACTGATTTCATGCATACAAATACATTTTTAAACCTACAATTACTACTGCAATCCAGCCTAGCCTAGCAGTTAAAGCACTGGGCTACGGACCAGAAGGTCTAGGGTTCAAATCCCACCTCTGGAAAACTGGCATTGCTGGGTAATTGAGCAAAACACTTAACTCTCGAATTGATACTTTTTACTATTTACTGATAAACGCATTTTTTAAACGACTAAATGTAAAATGCATACACTGTGCACTAGCCACATAGTCTCTCCACAACTGACAACTGTTGATGTGCTACTTTGGGTGGTGGTCAATGACTTGACAACCCCCAGCCCCCTCTAAAATTATATATGTCTATAAGTCATTGCGCAAACATCACTCGATTAAACACTGAGCTAAATAACACTTGTATGAGTGCATCAGAGTAGTTCATGTGTTTGATCATAGCCGTGTGCACACTGCATACCTTACAAAAGTTTTATGAAATATGAGGATATATCAGTGTATCCCTAGGAATGTGACTCATTGTATTGATAGCTGTATATACATATATACAATAAAATGTAGTATTCCTGTGTAAAAAGAAGTGTTTGTTGCTGTTAATTCAAATAACGTAGAGAACCAAAACTCTGCTTGTTTTCACAATTCAAATCAAAATCATGGTTTTAATCTTTCCTATACACCATGTGTTGTCCTGATCTATTAGTTTAGTAATCCAGCCTAATGGCTGCTATGTCAAAACAACTAAAGTCTACTTATAAAACTTTTAAGTCACAATTTTCTTATGCCAAATACCTGTTGAAACACAAAGACTGAACTGTAACGTGTACTGCAGCCAAGGAAGTCGTAGTTTCCATCCAGGGGCTACTTTGGTGCCTCATTTGGTGATTTGGGACGGAGCCAGGAATACAGCCTGTAGCTCTGAGCTGGATGAATAACTCGCAAAGCTAACTAACATCAGTCATGGACACTGACACTCGCGCTAAAACAATTTGGCGTTTGTCATTTTGGCAGTTGAATTGTATAAATAAAGGAATGCACCAAGTGAAATCTGATCGATCCTCGTCTATATAAAACATAATTAAATTAGTCAGTCAGTATAAGTAAGGTAGTGTGAGTTCCTGTGTGCTAACTAGCTAGCTTCTCCGACTTTCTTCTTTCACTTGGCTTCCAGGTAACTAATTACCTTTTAATATGCAGTTACTTATACGACTAAAAAGGCATCCCGGTCAAATAAAACTCATTTTAAATCCCTTCACGCTACGTAGGCGCACTATCGTTTAAAAACAGACTCTTTTCATCGCGGCCTAACTTCACTACCTCACTCCCTACACACTAAAGGGCTAATGAAACACAGCCTGCGGTTCCCTCGAGTCACCGCGCACACTGCCGGTTTGTTAGAGTGATCCCATATTTACCCCACTGTCCGCGGCTTCTTCCCAGCTTTCAGCGACCTCCTCATCCTCCATATCTTCACTCCCTGCTAGCTAATCACTAGCTTTACGGAATTCCCTCTACTCGCCTACATGCACAGGAACGGTTCCTTTCTCTTCAGGTTTTAATCCGCGTCATGCACGGTATTGGCACCTATCGGTCAGGAGCGAGTTCTTTCATCTTACGCAGTCTTTGCGCTGCGTAGTAGAGTTATGTAAATGATAGCTTTACTTGTGCTTGGAAGTTGAATTAAATGTATTTTTTTATTTTTTAAGTTTATGAAAAAGGACATTTTGTGGAGCCATCATATTCTCAGCTTGAGAAAGCACCTCTGGGGAGCACAAACATCAGCTCAGGGAGTATTTTAGGCTGTCATACTGCTGTTCGATCGGTCGCAACTTGAATAGTTCCAGTACTTGAAGGGGCATGTCAGCAATTTCTGGGCCCTGTTCACTTTCCGTGTCAGTGGGCCCCTATCCATGCCAGTACACGAGGAGCAAAAATGTACAAAAAAAATCAGGAATTTAATGGGCCCCTCTCCATACTTGGGCCCTGGGTAGTCAGGTTCACCCCACTACCATGCCCATGAGTAATTGTACCAAAATGTCATCAGGACGTGCCCCAGTACAATAATGATGGTTAAAAAAATCCTACATTGAATTACAAAACACACCTCTCAGATTTATCTTATTTATCTTATTTAACTCCCTCTGACCCCACATGATCTCCTGTTTGTTAATAAAGATCCATTCCTGCATTCCTTCAACACATTCCAAAAAAGTTGGAAGTTGGGAAAATTTACCATTTTGTAATGTTGTGCTTCCTTTTCACAGAAAATACCAAGCGATTTAGTGTTTTAGGTGTTATTTTGACCCTTTCTTCCTGCAAACACACCTTAAGATGTGCAACAGTACGGGCATGTTGTTGACACATTTTCCGTTTTGAAATTCTCTACACATTCTATATTGGGGACAGGTCAGGACTGCAGGCAGGCCAGTCCAGTACTCATACCCTCTTCTTCAGTAGTCATGCGGTGCAGCATGCGGTTTTGCACTGTCTTGTTGAAAAGTGCATGGACATCCCTGGAAAAGATGACGTCTTGAAGACAGCATTTATGTTGCTTTAAGATCTCACCGAGCTTTTGTGCAGTATTGCTGCCACCACAGAGTGTAACTTAGCTTTGTCAATGGCACCGACACAAACTCATACCATGACAGTGTCATGGGACTACGGCAACTTAGCGGTTAAGGTAGTGGAGTCTTGTCCTGATGGACCTGATGGTCCAGGGTTCAACTCCCACATCTGCCACAATTGGGTCCTTAAGCAAGACTGATACAGTCAGCATGGGATGGTGGGTTAAGCTGTATCAGTTGTAACTCGCTCTGGATGAGGGCGTCTGCTAAATGCCATAAGTGTAAATGACAGACCCTGTTTTTTTGACTTGTTGCTGATTACAGTTTGGTTGGTTATTTTCGTCTTTGTCCATCCAGAGAAGCTGATGTTGCTTCTGGACATGGTTAACATGAGGCTTCTTTTTTGCACAGAAAAGTTCTGAGTGCCATTTGTTAATGTAACTCCATGTTTTAGTGCTTGACAAAGGTTTGCCAAAGTAAACCCTTTTCCATCTCATATTGGCTATTGATTAAGTTCTTGCTGGAGTGCCGTCTGAGGGATCAAAAATCATGGGCATTCAACTCAGACTTGCACATTTGGCCTTTGCCCACTGAAATACTTCCAGATTCCTTAAATAGTTTAATAATATTGTACATTGTAGAGGGAGAAATATGCAGACATTTATATTACAATTATATCTTAATTATATCAAAAATATCTTATTATTCTTCATTTTTGTGAGCAGTGTAGTTCAAACTGTTGCCAAATTTGTCCTTGCTTTGCTAGTGCAGTGTCAGAAGGAACAGACAGTGAGAAGAAGATTAGGGTAAGCAGGTAAGTACCTTTTGCAGAACACAAGTTAGCCAAATGTAAACAGTTTTAATTATAATAGTAATAAGAACACCATCCAAGTGATTATCACGTTTAGTACATGCATATACACATTTTACTCCTGATGCAACAGTGCACTGTACCAATGTGTACACTGTTTTTAATTTAATTTTTTTATATAAATGTTTTGTTTTTTTGTTTTTTTTTGATAAAATATAATAAATTGGCCTAGCTTTTTTTCTGCCCTATCACCAGAAGACTTGGTGGCTTGGAGGTGTGGGCACAGATACTAACCGATTGCAGGACAGGTGGGAACTCTGTTGCAGCACCACGTTCCCTCCATTCAAATAAATGAGTGGAAAACATCAAAGTTACATCATGCGTGATGTGTATTATAGTTATGGAATTTTTATTTTTATTTTACAGGGTGGGAAAATAGAAAATGTAAAATTGTTTGTTGCCACTGTTTATTGAATATGATATTGTTATATGATTAGTTGCAAGGCAACAGTGTACTACTTGGATTTGCAAATGAACCTTTTTATTCATATTTAAACACGTTTGCTTAAAACTGTTATAATGATAATACTTTTAAGCATGTTGGAAACCAAAAAAATTGATTAATTTTATCTACTCCAGTATAGTAACAGTATTTCAATATGGCTATTGTGATTTAATAATTGTTCTTACTGTACAGTTGAACATTAATGACTTTTAACTGTAAACTGAGGTAAAGAGAAACCAGAAAAGAATTGTGGTTGTTTAACACAGTTTTTCATCAACAAATGCTTTAGCAACCTGTGCCATTTGACTCAACAAAGAGACTATCTGCCAACACAGATAAATGTTTTGATCCTATCAAAGCACATCTTAGTGAATGTGGTGATTGCATAAGGTCTGGTGAATTGAAAACTGACCTTTGAGACAGTGCTATCTAACCAACTGCTAACACACCAACTACAGCTAATGGTTCCTCACAGATGAGGTTCACTATCAACACTGCAAAACACGAGCATAAGGTAAGTGAAAACTGTGCCGTTGCTTTATAGTTTGAATTTAATTATAGATTTGAAAGGAACTACACTTATATCAAACAAATTACAGGGTCGAGTGAGATGTTGTTCACTGACTGGTTTGTACCTACTTGGCTAACACCTGATACAAGTCCTCTAGACAGTATTTTACAAGGTGAGCATTTCTTGTAAGAATGTGTGTTATGTCTTGAATACAGTTAAAAAACGTAATTTCCTGCCATTCAACTTCCTTTGTACTAACCTAAAAGACTTATATTTTATTGAACAAAATGTCAATAAGCAACTATTCTTTGTAAATATGTAGCCTTATATTGGAGAATGATGCAATGATTTTGTATAGTGTATTTTAGAATTAGATGATCCTACACTCATAAATTATGGAGTTTGCAATGTTGGATTATTGAGATGACAAAATAACTTTGGCCATACATAAAGGATTTTGAGTGGACTCTTTCTCTTAAAGAGGTAGTCCATGGGGTGACCCCCCTTAAATCCTAAACTGAAGCAAAACAATCTGTATGTACCTCTGGCACATATTCACCACTAATATGTTACAGTGTGATGCGTTCTATATGTGTGCCTGTCCCCAAACCTATGATGTTTGTGACCTAAAGCTTGACTGTGGGTCAGAATTCCCATATTCCTGCCAATAGATTTTAAAACAAAACTGTGAGATTGGGCACTAATGTTGGAGAATAAGCCATGACTAACTGTTGGCATTCTAGTTCATCCCCAAGGTGTCTCAGGTTCAGAACGTTGTTTGTTAATTTATTCAACAAAGTTTTCTATATCAATCAATCATTTTATTGACAGACATTAGATCGGGCCAATTTAGCTTTTCTGTTAATGTAACACATATCTTTGGACGGTAGGAGGAACCCGGAAACCCCGGAGTAAACCCACAAGGACATAGCATGCAGGTACCACATAGGTAGATCAAACCGGGAATGCCAGAGCTGTGAGGCAACTGCGCTTACTACTGCACCATCGTGCCACCCTGGCAGAAACTGAACTGAACGGACTTGTTTTAAAGGAGGAATCTTTTTTTGAGAGCCCAGTACAGCCCAGTCTACTGCCAATGTTTGTCTGTGGAGAATTTGTGACTGTTTGCTTATTGCTTATTATTAACAAGTGTCTGCATACTTTTGATTATAGTGTAGATTGTCAGCACATAGGTGGCATCTTGTCAAAATTTTGGATGCTAATTTGAGAATCAACATCTAGTATGATCCCAGTGTAAGCCTTGCTCATGTTTCATGCATGTGTTGCTCAATACCTTGTTTTAGTGGTGTTTGTTTGCAATCTAACCTGGTTATCTCACCAAACTCATCTCTTGTCACCTATGATGCCAGGACGGATTTACATCCATGCACTTTACCCTGAAAAGCTGGCAACCTCAGCTTTCGCCATTCGTGAAATGTGACAAATGTCTTGTCAGCGCTGAAATGCTACCCCGTTAAGCCACCAAGTTTTTGGCCGACAGGGTAATACTGTGCTGCTGACAGGGCCGTCTTCCCTGCTCTATCCTTAGCCGGCTCACACTGCCAGTGAATCTTGGCCTGCTCACTCTGATGCCTCGCTACTAATTGTTCTTTCTCTGTGTTAATTTCATCATCGGGTTCACCACCTGGGTTCAATCCCAGGGTGGAGTAGCCTGGGTCCTTCTTGTGTGGAGTCTGCGTGTCCTCCCCTTGTCTATGTGGGTTTACTCCGGGTACTCTGGTTTCCACCATATTTCGAAGTCATGCATATTAGCTTAATGTATTACTTTAAATTGGTCTTGACTTGAGTGTGTATATAAAACTAGTCCTGATATTGCCCCGCATGTGTCGCTGAGATGCCTACTGATGCTAATAGCAATGTTAAGCTAAACAAACAAACAAACAAAGTACATGTTTCTGTTCATTTTAAATGTGATTATACCATCATGACGGCTGCTTAATAAAACACATTATGTGTTTTTTGCAAACTCACTTCTTGCTAAAAATAGCCAAGAAGCAGAGACATGCAAGATAATGAAGTTAGACTGTAATTACTTACTCCTCGTTGCAGAGAAACAGTTGTATATTTTGTTTTCTGACTTTCCCCATTTAGAAATGTTTACATTTTAAATAACACAAATCTAAATCAAACTATATTTATTATTTAAATTATATACACTTTATGAAAGACACTTTTATGGAACAGTAGATAATGTTGATGGCATGTAGGTTCTAGGCCCATAAAGGGTTTGATATACAGCCCACATAATAAAGTGACAATTCAGTTACAATGGAATTGCATTGATATTCATGATTTTTTTTTTTACATTTTCACGGTGTAACATCATTAATTTGCCTTGCTCTTGCACCCCACACTTTGGGCATCTTAATAACCTAGCGCATCAATAATTCTAGAAGACACTGTATTTAAAGAAGCTGATTTGTCATCTGATAGTTACTGTTTATATTGGGTCTTGGCTTTAGACAGGTTCAATTGGAATTGCAGTATGTGTTACTGAGTTATGTTTCTTATGCTATTACCAACAGGAACTGTAGGTGCATGTGGAATTTCGGTGCTTTGTAACCTTTTGAGAGTTTACATATTCGTAGAACAGAGGTAAGGATCTTAGATAACAGTTTTTTTAATGGAGTACAAATTATTACAATTAATGCACCAAATTATTTTATACATACACTCACTGAAGAGCAAATAAAGCACAAGATAGAAATTTGGGGTTCGGCTTGCAGTTACATTACAGGCAGATATGTAAATGATTACAGGTTGATAACACTGGTGTTGCAGATGTTCTCATAAATGCTTAATGAGTAAATCCAGCAATTGGGCAGGTCAAGGAAGTGTTGTAATCTCCCATTCCTGGGAAATAATTGGTGTGTGTGGACTGAAAATTGCCAGTTGGATGCCCAACATCTAGCAACAGGAGGTCCTCCACATATCGCTCATTTGTTGGTGTCCCTTGCATCACTACTAGGAGCGATTGGCAGTGAATGACTGATGATATGATCACACCAGCTGTCTAGCAGCATGTCGCTCAACAACAAAGGCAGGGTTAAAGCAGTCAAGATAAGGCCTTTGTACTCAAACTTGACCATTGTCCATCCCAATCAGAACCTAGATTCAGCACTACAGATGATATGGTTCCAGTCCGAAGCAGTCCAGGGTTCTTGTTCATGACAACACTGTAACTAAAGAGGACGCAGGCTAGCTGCCAATGGCAGGACATGTAATGGGTACTGTGACTGCTAAGTACTTGGAAATGGTCCAGGCAGAGACAGGGATATGTATAGCAGGAGCCACCTGTATTTGGATGATGAACAACAAAACTGTGGGAGCTACTTGTGCTTCTCTCAGTCCAGTGATGCACCCCATCTCAAAGTCTGTCAACCGAGCAAAATGCAGTCAGTGAGCTCTCACTAAGTACCCAAAAGTAACTTGTAAGAGCCATTGCGCACTTGTTTTACATCCTCTTGTGATCGTGCCTATGCCCCATCGCTGTCAGTGTGTTTTGGCAGTTTTGGGTGACCATACACCCTACTAAACAGTCAATATGTAGCACTCTCATCAAGACTGACATGTTTCTAATCACCTCCATGAAAATTTCACTTGCTACTCAATCACCATAATTGAGTTAACATCTCATTTGCATAATCAAACAACTTTCTTTGACTTTATTTGCTTATTTTTTATTTTCATTTGATTATCTTGTTTAATGAAATAAAATCAAATGCTTTTTTAATCGCTGCCTGAGATATATACAATATATCGCTGCCTGATATATACAGTATATATATATATATACAATCATTAAACTATGTGATGTTGTATGATGTTTCCAAAGCACTGCATACAGCAAAGATGACGTTAATAAGAGCAGACATATTGCTGGCCTAACAGATAGACTCCAGTTCTGGGTTCTAACTGCGACTCTTGCCTTTCTTGGCTCCCGAGTTGCATCACTTGTGGTTCTTGAGTTTTCCCTTCGTGCCATCTCATCGAGACTCACAAGCCCATCAGTAAGATAAAAGTGATTTACTCATTTATTGCATATGGAGCTTACACGCATCTTTTAAAGGTTTCTTTTATTTTTGTTATTATAGAGCTCTCCGAGTAATTCTTTACTACAGCAGCTTGTTCAGTGCCAGTTCTCCTTGGGCTGTGCATTAAACTGTAGTCTGAATTTTCTCCACGAGGGCGCACCACAAGCATGGCTGAGTCTTCTCCTCGCTGCAGCCCTGAGCTGGTTCTTGGCCAAACATTGTTCCAAATTGCTGCATCATGTAACAACCATGTACCCAATGCACAGCACACAGCGCTACTGTGGTGTCTGCATTAGCTTAATGACTTCTAGTACCTCAATAATAACCTACCTTTGCAGTGCATTAATCCTGACTTTCAGTGTGGCTGGTTATGCTGCGATATCAAACATCAACCAGAACTTCATCTCAACTGCAGAGGCCTTAAGGTTCTGGACACCACTTACAATTTGCTACACTCTTCTGATCATCTACATGCACGGTAAGACAAAGAAAAATTGGTTTTAGTTAGTGTTAGAAGAGGGCAGTATGGTGGCTCGGTAGGTAGTGCTGCTGCCTTACAGCAAGAAGACCCCTAGTTTAATCCCAGCGTGGAGCGGCCTGGGTCCTTTCTGTGTTGAGTGTGCATGTCCTCCCCCTGTCTGCGTGGGTTTACGCCGTGTACTCCGCTTTCCTCCCACAGTCCAAAGACATGCCTATTTGGATAATTGGCGTCTCTAAAAGTGGCCCTTATTGTGTGACTGGGTTTGTGCCGTACGATGGATTGGCGCCCTGTCTAGGGTTGTTCCTTCTCTTGCGCCTAGAGTTGCCGGGTGGACCCACGTCCCCTTGTAGATTAGGTAGAGGATAATGAATGAATAGTGTTAAAAGAGTAAAACGGTGTTTCCCAGCCTATTTTACTACGCATATAATACGAACATCAGAAAATACACATGCCTTGACCATCAATCAAACCACTGTGTTATCTTTGCTAAACGTCTAGATTCTGTTTTTATGTACCATGTACAGAATAATATCACTTAATAACTACTTTCCTCAGCTCTTTTCGGTGCAAGTTTGCCGATTTGAATAAGGAAAATTACATAAAATGCATTGTCTTTAGACTATAATTAGTCAAATAACCTCAGTGACTAATAAAGCTAATAAAAGTATTAGAACATGGATATTCTGAAGAAGTTAACTAGGAGATGAATTATAACACAGCCAGTAAACTAGCAATTACTAAAACTAATGGCAAAAATGGCAAAAACTAAATGGACTTTTCTGTATTTCAGAGGAGCAGAATCGTCAGCCCAGTGGACAGGTACTTCTGAACACGGTGATGGTGCGTTTGGGTGGGCTTCTCGTGTTAATGCTCACTGTGGGAAGGTGGACAGATGTGCTCCACATACTAGTCTGCTTTATTGGGGAAGCTGCATGCTTGTTACCAGCTCAAGACCTACTGTATAGCATACCCAAGGTGAGGGCAATTAGGCTCAATACTGAAACTAATAACATAATGCTCAGTTCTACTATTCAATATTGCTTTTTTTAATTCACATACACTTTCATTCATATACAGGATGCTACAGATGGCCCCAAACTGCGCAAAAAGAAGTGAGACAAAAACGATGTTATATATTAATAAGGGTGAAATTGTAACCCATTTATATAAGAGATAGATTAAACCAGAAGAATGTAAGCTGTTAAATTAAAGAAAAGTCTCAATTGCAGTCAAAATACCTACATGGTTCCTACCGAGAGCAGCTAACAGGAAAAGTATTTATGCTTTAATCACATTTGTTGGACAACTACTTGTGTGTGTGTCAAATCAGATCTGAATGATGAAAAACGAGATGGATAGTTAACATGTATATAATATAGGTTTTTCTTAAGGAACTTACGGAATTTGGTCAAAATAAAAAGCTGCACAAAGTGTTGTTGTGTCTAGAATGTATGTATTCTTCATTGCAAACAACTGTCACAGTAGCATTTGTGTAATGTAAATGAAAACATTCTTTTGTGTCATTCTTTGGCCACTTAGTCCATTTACACTCACCAAGCACCTTAAAACTACAGGTTGAGTCAAAATACACAGAACACGTCACATGCTGCACTTTGGACTTTCCCAAAGACAGTTGAGGCTTGTTGAGGTTTCTTCGTCGTGGCGGTTTTCGCATGTCCAGTACATGGCTTGTCATCCACAGTCCCGGTTTCTCTGAATTTGACTATGTGGGATGCAACCGTGCTGTGTGAAATTGGCTTTACTCCGTTAAATTGGTGAAATTGTGTGAAATCCCCCATTCGGATGGTTGATGTGAAGATCACCTGAAGCTGCAGGCCTGTATCTGTATGACTATGCATTGCACCGATTAAGTAACTGCATGAATTAGTAGGTGTACAGGTGTTCTTAATAAAGTGCTCAGTGGATGTATACTGTAAATATACTGTAGGTATATTTCACAGAAATGCTGGTATTCAACTTTGCTCACACAATAATAGAAAGTAATACACAATATTTGAGCTGCTTTGAGACAATGCTCCATTGTAAAAAGCTCTATATAAATAATTCTGTCTTTGAGTTTGACCCTACCCACTTACATCAGGGTCTTAAGGACAGACCTATATAACACCACAGGTTGCAAGGGAGCAAATCAACTCCGTCGCAGGGCACATTAAATTACTGCAAAAAACGTAAATAAATAATATTCATAATAGTCTAATATGATATTACTACCTGTTCAGTGTTCCATTCCAATCCATGAGCTGCTGAAAAGTACTATATTTTTTAAATATTATATTTAAATATATAGTTCAATTCACAAATAATTTGCTTCAGCTCAGTTTTAGTGACATTCATTGGATATGTCATTGGAGTCATTATTAGAATTTGAAAACAGTACCATCCTTAATCTTAATTTCAACATGTAACTTTCCTTCTTAATTCTGTCCATGTATTTATACCAATAATCAACTGTTAATCCACCAAGTGAGTCAGAACTGACATCAAAAGTTCATATTTGTAGTTGTCATAGTTGTACTGTGCTCCGTGATATTAGGATTTACGCAAGCTATCCACCAGCAGAGGTGCAGGGAAATGGCCTAGATGAATGAAGGACACAGAAAATCAGAATAAGCACCACTTAAGAATATAAAAAAATCATGCACCTTCACAGGATTTGTAAAATACCCTCATCCAGAGCAACATAAAACTGATACAATCTTACAAGCTACAGTCCAAGCATATGCAGATTAAGATTTCTTCTCAAATACCCAGTGACTTGAGTCACTGAGGAGCTGAGACTTTGGTCAGTAGACAAGATCCTTAACCACTGCACCACCACAACAGTCCCACAACACAAATGGTAGGATATGGTTAGCTAAGTAGACCAAAGGTTAAGTTTGTACTACTAATAGCTGTTTGCTTCCTGAAAGAAATATTTACTATTTCTTATCAGAAAAAAAAATATTGACGTGAAATACTTTCTTGGATGCATTCCAAGGCAGACTGAAGTATTTTTTATAACCAATGCTTTATAATCTTTCTGATAGTATTTCAAAATGCAGTCATTGTGCAGGAACTCTTTGTGTGTTTTCTCAGGCTGTTTTACAAAGTAAACCACAGTACACATAGGAAAAAAAAAACATATCTCATTTTACTTTTAAACCCCAGATTAAACTATATAGTATTCATATATAATATCTTTCAATTGAACTGCTCGAATTATTTACCAACAGTGACTTTGTAAATTAATAAAGCTTCAAAGCATGTGTTATGTAAGCAGGCATTACAGCTCTAATTCAAAGTAAATATTAGTTTTTTTTAAATTAACTATCCAAACATGTAGCTATGAGCTATCATCACCTTGCCTGCAGAGTGGGCAGGACAACTAAAAAAAACCTCTTTTTATTATAATGTACAATAGTAGAACCATAAACTATAGTGAATTCACCAAAATTAACTGACAATGTGAACTGTTTTAAAATATCATGCTCATCAGTGAGATTAAGAGAGAGTTACACCGGGTAGGTTACAAAACAAAAGGAAAAGTATAGGAGATGTTAATAACTACATGAATTGAAACAATATGAATTTCTTAAGAATTTAAAGGGAAATATCTCTTATTGAAATATTTCCTACATTTGTGAGCAGTGCATTTCCAATTCCTTTCTAGAAGGATTCTTTGTATTGTCTCTATGTTACGGTTGTACATGTGACCCTTACAGAGTGACACATTAGAAAACCTTTTCAGTTCCCAGTAACCCTGAGCACAACCAGCCACGCAAAGTAACCCATACACAACACAACACACACAACAAACACACACACACACTCACACGCACGCACACACAACATCTATCTCCGGTCTCCAGGAGCAAATGCGCTTCGGTAGGGGAGAGAGAACGTGGGAAGGTTTGCAAGCTGTGAGCCCCAAATATCATCTTTTTTTTCAAAAGACCTACACATAGACCCCTACACATTCAGACGGACCGGATTTTATAATACATAGGACAATAAAATCTCCTGCATGACCGGGGTACACAGACGCGCAGTATGGTCCGGGAAACCAGACACTTATGGGTGGGGAATTTACCTGAAAGTGTGCGAGAAGAAAAAATTATCGAGCATTTTAAGAGGTGAGTTAAATGTTGAATATCTTATTGATGCCTGCACGTCTGTAAGGATGATAGAGAATAACCAGCCTCACAGCTGCAAATGCTTTTATATTATGCAACTGTACATCTAACGTTACCTGTTCATATTTCAATCACTACTGTTATCGTACTGTATTAAACATTAATTGAAGTGCGCTTTATTAACGTATTGCTTGGCTGGGAGTGGATTTCTAGTGTTTTGTGCAGGATCGGGACTGTTTCTTTTTTCCGCAAACATGTCAGCAAATCGCCATTTCTCAGTGATTAGAAACCAATAACGCTGGTGCAAAGGTTGTTAGCCCCTGAGCTAACAGACAGATGCTCCAGTTCTCAAACTGCAGCAACGGTTAATATAGCAAAGTCAGATTAATGCAGTTTCATTCATATCTGGCGCTGTCTGATATCAGATCACGGTTCTAAACGGGTGATTGAGCTGTGAATGCGGCGGTAGTAAAAGCACGTTAGCACACCATGCTAGTTGAGCTTCAGTAGTGGCAGCATGGAGACAGTGAACGTAGCTCGTTTCAGTGCAGGTGATTTGCTCTAATACTTAATACATGTCGCTTAGTAAGTGTATAAAATAACCTAGATTACGTTACGTTATCGTAGAATGCTAAACAGGTTACAAATAGTCCTATCGTTAGTGACCTGAAATAAACTGAGCAGATTTATTTGGCTATTCAAGTCTGCTCAGTTTATCATGATGCACTGTCCTGGGCAAAACAATGAGCAAGCCTAAAATGGTAAAATATTACGTTTTTAATAGTCTCAACAGCCAAGCGATTGGACAGGTATTTAACAAGAATTTATAATAGTTAGATTATACAAATAGATAAAGTGGCTTGTGTAGCCTTTCCCACTGATTTACAAGAATATAAAGCGTTGCGAATAATATTAGCAGTCTTTTATTAGACACAGCAGTCTTTGCTTCAGTCAATGGTTCCAGTTAATATGGCTTTAACCAGATGACACATACACACTGGGAAAGTGACTTTGAGCAGGCGGTCATCTCAGCATTGCCTGTGTTTTTGTAGCATTGCCTATTGTCTTAATAGCTGCTATTGGAATGGAGATTTGCACAGTCTTTATAATACTACATTTGGTCTCACAGCAAGAAGGTCTCAGGTTCAATCACTGTGTGGAGTCCTCCCTGTGCATGTCCTTCCTGTGTCTGCGTGGCTTTAGTCCGTTAAAATATTTTAACTTCGGTTTCCTCCCACAGTCCAAATATTTTTTAAGATTACTCTTAAATGGCATTGATGTGTACATATGTATATATGACTAGTTTTGAGATGGCCACTGATGCTGACAGCAAGCAAACAAACTTCTTTTAGCAGACACCCTTATCAAGAGCGACTCACAATTCATACAGTCTTACAATCTAAGCAATTGTGGGTTAAGGACATTGCTCAGGGACCCAGCTGTTGCAGAGGTGGGATTTGAACCCTGGACCTTCTGGTCCACAGTCCAGTAGTCTAACCTCTAGCCACCACAGTCCCACATAATCTAAATTTCAGTGTAACTGAAGATGACCTGATGAAGACCGGCTATATGTTTTCTAACAGCAACCTCTTAATGATGTTTTGTGTTATTTTTTGGACTAATATACATTTTCACTTGTTTATCTTGGGACTCAGGTTTTCATGTTGATCTTTGTCTGTAGATATCTGCCACTCCTGGTTGCATATAAGAGCATAGTTTCAGGCTTGTGATGGGCTGTGTGGCAGATTGGCAACTAACAATTCATCTTGTTAAAAAAAGAAAAAGTGAGATATTTTGGAAAATTTAACAGCAGCACTGTGCAGTGATGAGCACTATTAATTGTAAGGAGGCTCTAGTTATTTGTTAAGCTGCCTCTAGACTGGATACAAAATGAGCTATGGTTAGATATTAGAGGCAACCTAGTTTCATATGGTTCCCTGTGGCACAGTTTTCCACAGATGTTGGGCCTGGGCCTTTACTTTGTCATCCATTACACCAGCAGTGTGTTACTCCAGATCAAAAGCAGGATTGAAGCACTCACTACAAGACCTCCAAGCTTGAATCCAACCTGCATGGGATTACAAACAGAACCTGGATTCATTGCTATATTAAGATTAAAGTCCATAGCAGTCCGTATTTCTTGTTCATACCATCACTGCACTGAAGGTGATGATGACTGGCAGTCAACAGCAGGACACGTAACGGGCTCTGTGATTTTCTTTTGGAAATGGTCTTGGCAGAGACAGGGGTGTGTAGTGAAGGAGTTGTGTCTGGATGGTCTACAACGAAACTGTGGGATCAAGCTATCTTCCCAGCTGGTGGTCTGTCTCGGCTGTCCAGAGCCTGTTCTCTGTGAGTGTGTGCCCTCACGCAACCACTGCTTGCAGCATTTCCCAGCAGCTAGGTCTGAACAGAATAGATGGCAGACAATTAGTCGAAATGACTTGTACATCATCTTGTGGCAAGACCCAGTGTCTAATCAGACCACACCTGTAATCTACCTAAGACAAAACTGAATGTTGAGATTTGAAGTAATCCAACATTATTTGAGTGCTTTAAGGTGTGTGCTCAATGAGTGTATTTTTGCAAGTTTAGGTTTGATCTATTTTATGCCCATGAGCGTATTTTTAGAATAGTCATTTGATAATGTCATAAAATGTATGTTTGTTTTAATCTGATAAAATACTAATTTATACATAATTATACTGATGGGCCACTTTATTATTACCACATATGCAGCTGCACAGTTGAGTAATTCAACTTCATTTATTGGAACACACCCCTTAATCACTGAATTCAGGTGTTTCATTTAGTCCTGTTTCCACAGGTGTGTACAACTGAGCACAAGGTCAGGCAGTCTGCCTTTACAAACAATGAAAGAATGGGTCATTTTAAAGAGCTCACTGAATTTGTGTGGTGCTGCAATAGGGTACAACTGATGCTACAGGTCAGTATGTGGAAAAGGTTACCGCCTAAGTATTGTTACCAACTGTAAGTAGAAGCATTTAGGAACCACAGCAACTGCGCCACGAAGTGAAAGACCATTTAAGGCTACAGAGCAGCGTTGCTGAGTGCTAAAGCGCATAGCGCATACATTCCTCCAACTTTCTGTTGACTCACTGTTACTGCAGAGTAACAAACCTCCTCTACCATTTAAAATCAGAATAAAAAATGTGTTCCAGCAGTTGCATGCATGCAAACCTTACAATACCAAACACAATAGCAAGTGTTGTAAAACATGCTGCCAGTGGCTTCTGAAGCATTGGCAATGTGTTTTTGGACTGTTGAATCATGCTTGTCTATCTGGCAGTCTGATTGACTAGTCTGGATTTAGTAAATGACAGGAGAAGCTGGTTAGTTCTATGGGTTGTTTGACAGGACTGGCCTAGGCCCCTTAGTTTAAGTGAAGGTAAATCTTAACACTTCATCATATTGAGACATTTTGGATAATTGCTTGGACAATATGCTTCCAATTTGTGGAAATGGTGAGGGGAAAAAACTTTTCTGTTCCAGCATGACTGTTCCTCCAGTGCACAAAGCAAGGTTTAGGGTCGACCTGGTTGATAGAACTTGACTTGCCGGCACAGATCCTTTACTGCAACATCGCCAAACTTTTGTATGAAATAAAATGGACATTGCAATCCAGAACCTTTCATTATTCATAAGTGTCTGACCTTACAAACGCTCTACAGTGGACAAAACAATAGTACAGGCACACTACACAGTCTTGTAGAATTCCTTCCAAGAAGAGTAAAAGCATAGGTGTAGGTGCAAAGGGGAACCTACTCCATAGAATGGGATGCCATTAAAGCTCCTATAGTATGTACTTTTGTTCATATACTGTATCTACCAAGAATATGAGGGAAATGGACAAAAATGACTTATGACTACATAGTTGTTGGTGTCAGGCATGGTGGTTTAAGTTTTTCAGAAACCGCTGAGAGACACAACAGTTTCGAGAATTTACTTAGAAAGGTGCAAAAACAGTAAGCAGTGGTTCCATGGCAGCTTTTTTTTAACCGAGCAGCACAGGTTCACCTGATTTGAAATGAACAGCACAAGTTTATTATGCTTTTGCTATTTTTGACAATATATGATGAGGAATTTTGCTTGCGCATGCGAGTGGCATGGCAGAGTCATGTTCTTCCGCCGTTAGATGAAAGAAGAAATTAAAACACAGTTGGTTCAAAAATAAATAAGTTATTTTGTTTACAAGTGCAATGTATTTTTCATTATAAAATAATTGGTATTTTTGACATTTTTTGACAACGTCTCGCTTGTTTTAGTCAAGTGATTTTTGTCCAGTCACCAGCTTCGTGTGATAAACCACAGATATTGTGAAGAAAGGCTTTCCTCACATACCACTTCTTTTCATAATAGCTTCTGTGTACATCTTAACTTTTAATAATGTCAGACTTGTGTGCATGATGAGGTTTCTCCAAATGAAACAAGATTAACTACTTGTGACAGCAATCTGTAACTTGGTTAATGTGACGGTTGATTGTTGAATAGACAGATCTATGCAGAGTTGTAAATTGTCACAATTGACAAAATAGAGATTGACTGTGACACGCCCTCTGTTAATGATGGTATCTAATGCATTTTCACTTTTTGAATACCAGAACACTTATGTCATGCTCCCATAAAACTCCTTCTAATTTATTTTAATTGCCACATACTCAAGATTGTTTTCTACAATTAATTTTAAATAAAATTGTTATTCTTTAGAAATAAAAGGCAATGTTTTCACTCTATTTAATAAATCTGTGAAGCTACAATAGATCATTTTATTTACAATTTACAGCTTTTTGGAAAACGTTGACCCCCCACAAAAAACAAACAAACATAGTTTGTATGTTATTGTTGTTAGCCATGTTCTTCCCTTTGTTGCCACAGCTGGGTTTTCTTCTAATGGCTACAAAGAACATGCTAGTAGGTTCAGTAAATAATTCCAGTGCGTGCAACGTCAGCAAATTTGAAGCTACTACTGACCTATGAAATCATTTTGATTGTTTTTCAAATTCCATCATTTTTTTCACATTTTTGGTTCACCAATATGATTGTTTTTAACTGTGTTTTCCTTTAAGAAAATAACTACAGTTAAACAAACAATAGCAAAGTGTCACCTTTTGTGTTAAAAAAAAATATTTAAATTAAAATTCTAAAAACAAATAAGGAATAGTTCAGGGTGAATATTTTATAATTAATATAACTATAAATAACTATAAATATTGTAAAAGTGCAATTTGTAATGAAATGATTCAGTTTCAACAAACCTGAACTTGACCTTGATCTCTGGTGTGTTAAACTAAAATTGCACAACAACTGACAAAATCTGACACACACAACATTGACATGCATAAGCATTGGTCTCATAAACACGTCAGTAGCTGAGCTGTTTTTAAATCTCTTTGCAATAACTGAATTGTGAATAAGTAAAAGCCCTGCGTTGTTCTGTTTTTGTTACATCATACGTTCAATGACAGGCACAGAATCGGTTATATGAGACTGATCGATTTCCATCTTTAGATCTAAAGTCCGTTTCTATTCCTCAATTTCGTGACTCCATCTGTATCCTCCACATCATGGAAATAATAGAGCCTTATAGAACACATTTGCGGTGTGATTATTTAAATAATAATTAATGACGAAACATGTTAGTATGAAGATCGAAATACAAAAGTTTTAATGAAAACGTCAACTCTTGCTGGTGCTCGCCCAATGCACAAAAGCCTCCACTTTGGGTGCTAAAAACTGTGAGAGCTGCTTGTGCTTGTTGGTTGTTTGCAGCAGTTCTACCATTAGTACCTGATTCAGGCAATTCAATTCAGTTCAATTCCAATGTATTTATATAAAGCTTTTTATGGACCATTGTTTAAAAGCAGCTTTACAATCATATCACCTTAAAAGGCCAATCCCAAATTGAGCAAGCCTAGGGCAACAGTGGCAAGGAAAACTCCCTGAAAGTAGTAGGAAGAAACCTTGGGAGGACCAAGACTCAAAATGGGACCAGTCTCCTCTTAATGGATGATGTCGGGATGATGTCTCTGTCAAGCACTTATTTCAGCTTTTACAGTTGCTGGTGTTAACTGGTGATTAATGTCTCTAATATGCGTGCCAACTGCAGCAGAGGTAGCACACAGTTTACACTTCCTGGGGCAATGTTTATAAATTCTGGATTTATTATAGCAATTAATCACTTTGATCTTGCTGCACTTACTAAAACTTTCAGAATTTGTACTATCGGCCTAAATAATAGTCCCTTTTTAAAGTGATGTTTTTCTATGCTTAGTTCCGATTTACTAAAAAGGGACGGTTGGCGCCTACTGTATTATGTCACACCATAAATGCATCTCGGGTGTTAAGACTACACCTGCATTCTCTGTGCAATTATTCTGTTTTTACCACAGACTTTTATTTTACATGGACAAACTCGATTACTTCTGTTGTATTAACGTTATCAATCAAGATCAAATAGTTGCACATACAATAGCAGACAGTATAGACACTAACAAATGTTTGATGGAAAACAAGCACTGTTTGTATTGATGAGATACAGTATGTAAGACCGGAACAGCAAGGCTGTGAGATACCAGGGTTTGGATGATTTATAATATGTGATTTTATTCTGCCCAAGATACTTAAAAGGTGTACAATATCTTACATTTTATACTTCTGGTTTTTGTAATAGATATGGACGAGTGGAGAGTGTCAAGATCCTTCCAAAGCGTGGATCAGAGGGTGGAGTGGCAGCCTTTGTGGACTTTGTGGATATTAAAAGTGCACAGAAGGCTCACAATTCTGTCAACAAGATGGGAGACAGGGATCTACGGACAGATTACAACGAACCAGGGACTATCCCGAGTGCTGCTCGAAACCTGGAGGATAGCCTGTCTATAGCAATGCGTGGGTGCGATGTTGCAGGGTTCACAAGGGGGGCAGGGGCTGCAGTGTATGGGCCTTCTGCATCTCTCCATGGCAGAGAGGGACGGTATGACCGCAGACTTGACGGGTAAGTGTTTCTCTGAAGCCTAGGAAATAATTTTTCTTCTAACCCAGCGTAAAGGAGCAAAGTTATGCTGAGGAGAATATATTTATTGGAGGTTTTAGACTTAATCATGTTAAACATGCTTACTAGCTTTTTCAAAGTAGTGTTTAGTGAATCACTCATAGTGTTTTCTCTGAATCGAAAGCCCGAGTTGGGTATCATAGTGAAGAAAATCAAGGGCATGCATTGGATAATGTGCTATACTGGGATTTCTGCAAGTCTTGGGAAAGTCCTTTTACCTGAGATTACCTTGATTTGGAGTACAGCACTGCCATTGGTGGATTAATATTTATTTTTGTCTTTTAAAATGTTGCAAGATGCATTATGGTATTCAGCCATGACATGCTCATTGGTAATTGGATTAAAGAAATAAAGAAAACCAGACTTTATGGATGGAATTCACTGGATGCTTTCATGTTGGAGTAGTGGAGTAATGTTCAAAACACAAGGATATTCTGTCTCTACAGTGGTATTGTATTCTCTTTGTGTGTGCTATTAGGAGTCGTTAATTACTGGGAATTTGACCACTGTGACCGAAACTGATAGAAACAGTGAGCTAACATCTTTATTTTCTTTCAAACAAAGTTACATTTATAATTCTGCTTTCATGCTTTTGGTGTAAGCTCAAAAGAAAGAGAAGCCCTTCACTGGACTAAGTACACTTTTCATGTGTAAAGGGGAAAAAATGGATATGGATATGCACGTGGATTTGGTTTTGCTGTGGGGTTGGAGATCAGTGTTTAAACCATGGACAGTGGATTACCAATTTTATTTTGGATCTAAAGCACAAACAACTTTACAGCACTACCAGGACCAAAAGTCAGCTGAAACAGGGATGCCTTTTCAACTGGCACCGGCTGTGGATTATTATATTATGCACTGAAATATATCTGTAGACCGTTGGGAAACTTGGGATTCATCTTTTTTGGCATAAAAGCACTTGGATTATTTACTTGGATTACATTTTGAAATTCTTTTTTGGCGACCGTCACGACAAGTTCTACATTTCTTATTCAAAGTGGACCTTTGTTTCTGATGTAAGGATGTAAGTAATGGAGTCAAATGCAAAGAAGCTTTTTCTACTATTATTTTTCTGACTTGGGCAACCTAAAGGAAGATATAAATTGTGTTTTTTACCCACCCCCACAGGGTTTACCAAAGGTGATCATTTTTTTCATAGGATGTAATTAAAAATACAAATAATCAATGACCTTTTTTCTACTGTTAATTTTGGATGTGGACTTGACTACACAGACTGAACGTTTTTTTAAGAACTCAAAAGATTTGAAAACTTCAGGATTACAAGCAAAAATGAAGACCAGTGTTTCTCACGGTTTTTCCAAAGTGGATTTATTGTTCTTGCTCAGGACTTTGGATTGTTTTACATATTTGTAAATATTTTTTGCTGAGTTTTTGCATTTGTGGAATATTTTTGGACCAGCTCAGGCCCTAGAGATGGATTTCTCTTCAGATCTTACAATTTTTTTTTAATTGTTGTTTTACATTTTTGCTCACACAATTCTGTCTCCCTAAATTGAATTTGGAATAGTATATCAAGTAACCACTGTTTCAAAAGGTTGGTATGTCCTGTCCTGTGTACTTCTGCAATTCTCTAAACCTTAGTATGAGTCCATCTTACCTTTTCATACATCCAGGCTATGTTGATTTATGTTTTACCCCTTACATCATCCCTGGCGCTTTGCCTTTCTATACTTTCTAACCGAGTGAATTAAAATTTATATTTTGTTAATTAATGTGTCTGACATATCCATGAAGGAATATCTTCACAAATTAGGTAAGAATTATTAATTGGTGCAACGAGTCCCAGTCCCGAGTTTAGCACAGGTAAATTTTTACAGGTAAATTAAGCTTAAATTCAGATTGAAAACTAACACAACAGACATTTGAACGTTTTATTATTTTAGGATTTAATAAGAAAATAAGCAGATTGTATTTCGAAATTCATATCATAATCTTATAATTGGCAAGTAAATGGTGTTGCTTATAAAAGAATATAATTGACACAACATAATCTTATTATGCAAATGTAACCAAATTAACTGTTACTCCTCTATTTTTGTAACATTCCATACAATTACTTTTGTTAAATGATCCACAACATTTTCAGATTATATATACAACCCTAAATCAGAAAAAGTTGGGATGATACTTTAATATCATTGTATGAACTGTTTTTACAAAAAATTTTATATTTTGTCTGAGCAATGTCATTTCATTTGTTAATAAACATCCCTTCTTGCATTTCTGACCTGCAACAGATTCCAAACAATTGGGATGGGGCAATTTATGGCAAGTAATGAGGTAAAAAATATATTTATGATGTCATTTCAAATAGGTGATGAACTGTGATTTAGTACAAAAGCAATGTCTAAAAAAAGCTCAGCAAAAGCGGGCAGAGGATCTCCAGTGGTCAACAAATGTGTGAACATATTATTCAAATGTTTAAAAACAATGTTTCGCAAAGAAATATGAGAAACATATTTTGCCCTGCCCTAACTTTTCCTATTTAAGTCCCTACCTTTTCTGATTTGGCTTGTTTTGTGTTGTTTTTTTGATAAATGCATGGATACCCTGAGAAAGATGGAATGCAGGAATGTGTTTATTAACAAATGAAATTAAGTAGACCAGACAAAACATGAAATATCATACTATCTGCAATTAAAAAAGTAAAATCAAGAAATGTAAGAAACACCAACCAACTTTTTTGTATATACGACTTGCTATATCTTAAAATCACTGAATTCTGTTTTTTTCTGTGGCACACCTGCGTGATTGGTCGGTTAGTGTAATTTAGTGTTTTTTCTTTAGCTATTTACTGTTGTACACTAAATTTTGTATAAATGTAAGGCCTTTTTTTACGACAGAATTATATGAAATTCTTATATGTGTTCATTTAGCTGAACACCCCCCATCATTCTGCACTCAATACCATTTACTGGAGTAAATGAAAAGTTATCAAAATTCTTATAAATGTACTGACAATGAAAGACTAAACTCTTGCAACGACTCTTGTATTCAGACTCTTAACTGTACTCAGTATTCAGGTCTCTCCAGAGATGTTTGATACACTGTCCAAGTGGGCCACTCAAGGACATTCACAGAGTTGTTTCTAAGCCATTACTGTGTTGTTATAGCTGTGTGCATAAGGTCATCATCGTTGGCAGGTAAATCTTTGGCCCAGTCTGAGGTCCTGAGTCATTTGGATCAGGTTTCCATTAAGAATCTCTCATTCCCTCAATGCTTCACTGTAATGATGGTATTGGGCAGGTGATTAATGGGGCCTGGTTTCCTCCAGACTTGACGCTTAGAATAGAATTGGGGCAAGGTGAATCTTGGTTTCATCAAACCATCTTGTTTCTTGCAGTCTGAGATTCCTTAACATGGTCTTGGCAAACTTCAGACAGGCTTTCGTGTGTCTTCTGTCTGGCCACTTAGCTATAAAACCCAGATTTGTGGAGTGCTGCAGTGATGGTTGACCTTCTAGAAGTTTCTCCCATCTGCGCACAGCATCTTTGGAGCTCAGCCAGTGACAGTTGGTCACCTCTCTTCACAATGCCCTTCTTCCTTGATTAAAAATGATGTAATTTTTATCGTAGGTACACTTCAACTGTGAGAAACCAAATCTTGCATTTGCATTTTGTTGCACGAAAAAACGTATTTGACACGATAGAAAAACGGAACGTAATGTTTGGTACAGAAACCTTTTTAGAGGTCAGAAGTTTCCTGTAGCTCTTTGAGTTAATCTCATCTGTCTTCTTCCTTCAAACATGGCGAGTGGAGTTCATACCATGACCATGTGACCTTCTCCCACGCCTTCTCTGGATCATCCAGATGATCATTGGTCAGATGGTAATCCAGGGAGACCTTGCGTGCCCTGCAGGATTTTAATCCATGATGTCATAGTGTTACTAGTGTCATCTTTGAGACTGTGGTCTCAGCTCTCTTTAGGACATTGAGCAATCCCTTGCATGTAGTTCTTGGCTGATTCCTGACATTTCTCAGAATCATTCTTATCTACAAGGTGAGATCTTGCATGGAACCCCAGACCAAGGAAGATTGACAGTAATCTTGTTTCTCTTCCATTTTCTGATAATTCCACTAACATTTGTTTCCTATTTGCCTATTGACCTGTAGCCCATCCCAGCTTTGTGCAGATCTACAATTTTCCCTGGTGTCCTTAGACAGCTCTTTATTCATGGGCATGGTGGAGAGTTAAGAATGTAATTGTCTGTGTACAGGTGTATTTTATTAAACCGGTGCAGTTAATACAGGTAATGAGTCCAGAATAGGAGGGCATCTCAAAGTAAAACTACCAGGTCTATGAGAGCCAGAATTCTTGCTGTTTCGTAGGTAATCATACACTTTTTTTATGCAATAAAATGCAAATTAGTTACAACGACAAATCCAATGAAGTTGGGACGCTGTGTAATACAACTAAAACCAGAATAAGATGATTTGCAAATCTTTTTCAACCCATATTCAATTGAATACACTACAAAGACAAGATATTTAATTCAAATGGATAAACTTTTTTTACAAATATTCACTTATTTTTTTTAATTTGATGCCTGCAACACATCCCGAAAGAGTTGGGACAGGTGCAACAAAACACCTGTTTAGAACATTCCACAGGTGAACAGGTTAATTGGAAACAGGTGATTGTCATAATTGGGTATAAAGGGGGCATCCTCGTTCACAAGGTTCAGTCGTTCACAAGCAAAGATGGGGCGAGGTTCACCACTTTGTGAACAACTGCATGAGCAAAAAGTCCAACAATTTAAAAACTGCGTTTTTTTTTTAGCGTGCAATTGCAAGGAGATTAGGGATTTCATAATCTACAGTCCACAATATCATCAAAGATGAATAGAATCTGGAGAAATCTCGTAATCAAGTAAGCGGCAAGTTAGAATTTGAATACCCAACAACATTGAATACCCGTGACCTTCGATCCCTCAGGTAGCACTACATTAATAACCGACTTCATTCTGTAATGGGTATTACCACATGGGCTCAGGAACACTTCAGAAAACCATTTTCAGTGAACACAGTTCATCACTCCATCTACAAGTGCATGGCTTGAAAAGGATTTGCAAATCCTCGTATTCTGTTTTTATTTATGCTTTACACAACGTCCCAACTTCATTGGAATTGGGGTTGTATTTAAAAATCATACAATGTAATTCTCTGGATTTTTTTTTAGATTCTGTCTCTTACAGTTGAAGTGTAACTACGATAAAAAATTACATGCCTCTAGATTGTTTGTAGGCGGGAAAACATGCAAAATTGGCAGTGTATTTAATACTTATTTTACCCACTGTATGTGCCTCCACACAATCCTGTCTCTGAGTTCTACATGCAATTTGTTCCAATTCATTGCTTGTTTTTTGCTCAGATATGTGTTGTTAGGTGTGAGACCTTATGTAATCAGTTAAGGCATTCAGTTGATCATGTAAAATCACCAATTGAGGTGTAGAAACATCCAAAAGAAATTAGAGCTAAATTTCAAGCATCATAGCAGTTATTTTCAGTTACTTGCAAGTAGTGTTTTTACACAAAAAAACATTGTGGGTATGTACATTTGTTCGTAACTAATTTAAACAACACTGTTGTATGATGTGTAAGAAGTAACTACTGCCCTTTCCTGCTGGTAAACAAAGATAGCTCCGTCCTTTTATTCAGTAGTCTTGTTAACATGCCCTTGCTCACTTTGCCTCGCCGTTTCCCTTTAGGAGAATTCACAATGTCATATTAAGGCCTTTTCCATCACAGAAGAGCCCTTGTAGGGGGCGAGAAAATTATTGATCACGAATGTCCACTTCTGCAGCAGAAATTGCACATTGTCACATGATACGATTTGCATTCCAAAGGGAAAGCAATAGCAGACGAAGCTGTTGAAAGTGTTTGCCAGAAGAATAATCACACTGCTTAGAATAAAAAAAGCATATATATTTTACACTATACTTCGTTTGTTAAGTGGCCTTGCTATTTTATGCTACTTTACCTTATTGGCTAACTGATTAAGACATTTAGCAGTGCTATGTTTAACCCACAGATGCCCAGTCTTATTTGCATACATCTCATCCGCAAAACAAACATTCTATGTTTATGTTGTGCATGTTTGTGTTGTTTACTGCCAAGGGTGAGTGCATTCTTGAAAAACCTGCATTCTGTAAAAACATGGGTGAGGGCATGTTAAAATCAATTGAAATGCTTTATCACACGGACACAGCTCTGAGTCTGATTCTGTGTTTCTTCAAATATTTGACTTTCTGTTTCTGATTCTTTGATGTAAACACAACGTTCAACAAATTAGTTTCTTCACTTGTAACTTTTTATGTTTGATTGTATGTATTATGTGTAAATTGTTATAGAAAGAACTATTTAGTAAATGTACTCAGGGGGGGGGGTACAGTAGCAGTTCACTAGGCCATCATTTTTGTGACCTTTGTTCAAGTCCTGGTAGCGACTTATAACCAAGTTTAATGTCACACCCTCACAATTTGCTATGCCTCAGGGAGGGTTGCAGTTGGGGGACAATCCTTTTGCTGGACTGACATCCCATCCATCCCATGTTCTCTGAGATTTGGACCTTCCCTACTACCTTACTACCCGATCAGGAAAAATCGAAAGTAGTGATAAAAAGAAAGTAATGATATTTAGATAATTATTAATTCAAATCCAAATTGAAATTCTATTCTATTCAGCATATTTCATGTTACGGTTTTATTTGAATACTGACCTTTTTTTAAAATTTGTTTTAGAGATAAAAGCGTACAAGCATAGATAAAAGAAGCCGTGGAAAAACAACTCTGAAAATGTTCAGAACAGCAAATTTAATAAGAAGTTTATATCAGCATCACCCCACTGAATGTGCTGAATTTGACAAAGCTAAAGACAAGGAGGTTAAAACTAAAGCTGGCACTAGCGCAGAACGAGGCACAAGCCAGCAGCTTCCTATAGCAGTGAAGAAGTTTTCAATAAAAGAAAAGTTGAACAAAAATGTTTGCTCTAATGTTGTAATTTATTCTTAGAAAGAAATCAAGTCGGCCTGCAAAATTGGAGTTGGTACCCCTCTAATTTGTTTATTTGAAATAAGAGATTAATATAAACATGATTACACACCTCTGCAGATAGTGATTTTCAACTGACATTTGGACACTGTATCGGAGTTAGTTTTTATATTGCAGTACCTCATGTCTCATAGCATGTTCATGGCTTATGCCACTGAACATTGGATTACATGCACCTGAATGAACCTTTGCTTTCATATATTTTGTTTGTAAAACAAATCAGTTAAAACAAAGTAGTAACTCATTATTCAAAAATACATTTTTGGAATAAATATATACCTTATATATTACATTTATAGATTCCAATAACTCTACATCTATGGATATATTAGTCCATAGTCAGAAAATAATCTTAGACCACCGTTAGATTAGCTATACCATTGAGTATAGTATACTAGTATAATAACCATGTATTATACATGTATTTCCCCAAGTTTATCAATTAGAGTACTACCAGAAAATACAGGAAATATGTATGCATTATTAAAATACTGAAAAAAGACATTCAGAAAACAGCTTCTGTAGGCTGCAGTGGCAAGTATTTAGTGTGACCTCAACTTTGACCAATAACAGCATCTTCCAGCTTGATTGGGTTGCCAAGTTAAAAGTTCTGCAGTCTGAAGAAGCTTGATCAGAAATTATCTTTTTGAAAGCGTAGAAAGAAACCACTTAAAAAAAAGCTTTTGAGTCAGACAGCATGTCATTGCTAAATCAACAAATCAAATGGTGACCTGAGACTTTTCAGTACTTTAGATTCCAATATATTCTTATTCTTATTTCTTAGAGTATAAGTCCAACCATCATTCATAACTCCATGCTACTTTTGATTGTAAAACTGTAATTGTAATGCATTACAATGCCAGTTAAATGTAATTTGTGTTGTTGTTTTTCCAGAAATTTTGCAACAAATGTGGCCACAGGGTTGCATCACAGAAATAGAAATAGATTAATTCACTTGGCAGTCATAGACAAATCAGTGCTGCACATGGCTAAATACTGTAACACTTTTATAATTGCTTCTCTTTTCCTTATCCATCTTCCATCATTCTTCATGTCTCCTAGGCCTTCAGAAATTCGAGAACGTGCGTATGTTGCCAATACCTATGGACACCATGAACGTGGCAGCAGTGGCTGTAGTTTTAATCGGCAGCGTCACTATGACACAGGCTATTATCGAGACTCTCGGGAACGAACCGTCAGTGGTGGTGGTAGTGGCAATGCTAGCTCATCTACTGTTAGCACAGGAGGATGCTCTTTAGTGATCACTGGAGGATCTGGTGGAACTAGTCTGAGTAGCAGTGCTGCTGGAGGAGGTGATGCTGGTACTGCAGGAGTGACAGGTGGAGGATCAAAATCAGGAGTGAGCATTTATGGATCTCGAAGCTGGAGCCCCAGTCTCTTTGAGACTACAGCGAATCGATACGAGTCCAGTACTCGAGAATCCTACACAGTGGCCAGTGTAGGGCAACGGGAACTGTACCAGGATCTGAGAGGCCGGAGAGGAGATAAGAATCACCTTCACAGTCGAAGTCGGTCTCCACACAAGTCGCAGTCACACAACGTGTCATTGCAGAGAGGGATGAACCAGGCAGCCAAAACAGCACATGTTCAAAGCCGCTCTTCGAGCTCCGACTCTGTAAGCAGCACCAGCAGCAGTGGCAGGTCAGTGCAGATTACTTAAATCAATAGGGATGTACCAGGGTAACTATATTGGATAGGTTATGTACTCCATCATTCTGAACTATGGAATCACTAACAAATTGCAACTTAGTTTTTAAATGTTTTTTGTGATTTCTTTTTTTTTCAAGTAATATTACATTGCTTTAACAATATTCTGGTGACTAATTGCAATTCATGCTAGAGGCATGTGATATTGAAAAAAAACTTATCTCAGTATTTTGTGGGATCTTGTCAATAACAGTATTATTGTGCAACATTTTCGTTTCAGTTTTGTGTGTTACAGTCAAATTACCTTTGCATAAAAATACACTGAAAAGCTATATTGATCACAAACCTTGTTTCTGTGACCAGGGCAGTAATAGAGGAAGAATATGTGTTGTCTGACAAAGAACAACATTACAATTTTACAAAGATATGAAATAGGAATGTTGGATTGTTGAATGTTGGATTGCTGTAAATCTTGGTATACAGTCTCAGGCAGATAAGTGAATGATTGCAAGTGTGGTCTAATATATTGCTACAGTATGCTGTAAAAATGCTTTCCCCACTGCCCAACAAAATGGCTCTAGGGATACTTTTGGGTAGTGTACCTCTTGGTAGGTGATTATTGACTGTTGATTTTGCTCAATTGACAGACTTTGATAGGGGGCCATCACTTGACTGAGAGAAATATGATGGTTATTTCAGTGAATTACCCTCCATCTAGACCGTTCTGACCTAGTTGTTAGTAGGTAGATTTTGGGAGCAGTAGTTCCGTGAGGGAAAACACACACTTGATTTGATTCAAGCGCGAGCAACTCTCACAGTTTCGTTGTCCACAATCCACACACGGGTGCTCCCTTGACTACACATCCCCCTCTCTCTGCCTAGACCATTTGGAGGTGCTTTCTGTACAAAACACTGCCGCAACTGCTGATGATCTGAGGAGCCATTGCATATGACAGTCGGTCACCCAAAGTATATGAGGGACGCCATCAAACTCAGCTATATGTGTTGGACATTCTGCAGCCATGTGCTGTCTCTCATAGCAGAGCTGTCTCTGACTGGTATTTTTCAGCAGGACAGTGCTTCCCCAGACACAGCATGGGTCTCCCAGGATTCCCAGTCATTGGTGTGCTTGTTCACTATATTTATCACCAATCAGGCATTTGTGGGACCAGCTGGGACACCAGCTTTGGCAACCAACAAGTGTGCAGGACCTACAGGCTCAGCTGCAACATTTGTTTCCACAAGATACCATATGGGACCTGCTTGTCTCCTATGCCAAACTATCTCATTTTATATCCAGTTTAACAGGGTAGTAGAGCCTTCTCTCAATTGTACAATTTTCCCCAATACGCTTATCCTTTCGTTCTAATACTGTATTTACTTACTTCTATCATCATTACATTCACTGATATAAACAGTTAATTTGATTTCAACAACTCCTCCTTGGTCAGTTCTTTTTTGTCAATAAATGTGCCAGTGAAAGTGCTCAACTTGAAACTTTTAATTACTTTAAATTACTTAATTACTTAATAAAAACAATTTTCATATTTAGTGCATCATCAAAACGTAACAAAATAAAATTCTCCCATCTAAGTTCTGGACATTTCCGGACAGCTTTATACACATCTCGAAAGTTCTCACACATTTCCGGAACCTTCTTGAATGCAAATCAGCAGTGAAGGCATCTCAGGTGTTCAGGGAAATAGGAAACTTTTAAAAACATTATTGTCCTGGCAACATAAAAAAGCAATGTTTATGAGGAACAATAACCATTTTCTTAACGTTTTCGGTGTAGGAATAAGGAAAATGCACTATGTATGTGGGAATTGTGACAGAGTAGATGATGCTTTGCCAGTGTATAGGTCTAAGTATTCAACATGTTTTGAACCACTTCAGCATGCATTTCTTTTTGAACAACATCCGTCTTTTTAAAGCCTCCGGTGATGCTTGTATGTATTCTTCAGGTGCAGTTTGCGCACTCATTTTTTATTCAAGTCATGTGTTTTAAGGTGGGATGCTAGCTTGATATGTGATTAGTAGTAAGGTCTACACAGACTACGCGTCTGCCACACAATCAATTTATCACAGTACAATTTATTTGTATAATATTACATTAGAGAAAATGAGATTACCAGCCCTTGAAAATTATGGGAAGACTACATTCCTCAAAGAATGTCATTTAAGGCGCAAAATGTGTAAAGCTGACCTCACTTGGCCACATAGCACAACACTGATACCTCTGAAGTGTAAGTGTGTCACACCTCTGGGATACAGAGATGTAGAACTGTTGTAAGTTAGCATGCAACAAATACCACTTATGTTAACCATGTGTAGAAGCGGTGTCGAGGATTCAGAGGATGGATCATCACACAGTAGAAACATGTATTGTCATCAGAGGAATCAGAATTCTAGGTCTCGGTTCTTTTTATGGGAAAAATGCATGTCATGTGCTCCTGGCGAATGATGAAAATGACCATCCAGACTGTTCAGCAACTGTTCATAAACATCAGCAACAGATAACAGAAGTCTAAAAGATATCAGTGCCCTTTGACAAAGGTCAGTTACTATGAACATTAATGCAGAAAAGAACATTAAAACCTTAAAACAACATATGCTGCCATGAAGACATCATTTCCAGGCACATGCATTTTTGAACAAGGCAATGCAGAACCACATGCTGCACACTTTACAGGGCTGTGTACGGGTACTGGACTGGTCTGCCTGCAGTCCTAACCTGTCCCCAATAGAGAAAAATGTTACAGCAACAGCACCGTACTGTTACACATCTTAAAATGTATTTGCAGGAAGAAAGTGACTAAGATGAAAATGTGTTGCAGGAATGGATGTTTATTAAAAAATTAATTGAAGTTGACCAGACAAAACATGAAATATTCATACTGTCATTTTAAATTTGATGCCTTCAACATGTTCCAAAAAAGTTGGACAGGGGCATGTTTACCACTGTGCTACATCACCTTTCCTCAATAAGTGTGGGGGAATTGAGGCCACTAGTTGTTGAAGCTTTGTAGGTGAAATTCTTCCCCATTCTTTCTTGATGTACAACTTCAGTTGCTCAACAGTCCGGGCCCTCTGTTGTCGTATTTTGTGCTTCTTAATGGACCACCATTTTCAGTGGGAGACAGGTCTGGACTGCAGGCAGGCCAAGGCCAGTCTAGTTCCTGCACTCTTCTTACTATGAAGCCACGCTGTTGTAACACGTGCAGAATGTGGCTTGGCATTGTCTTGCTGAAATAAGCAGGGACGTCCCTGAAAAAGGTATATGTTGCTCCAAAACCAGTATGTACCTTTTAACATTTAATTGTGCCCTATTTGCAAGTTACCCATGCCATGGGCACTAACACACCCCCATACCAGCAGAGATGCTGGCTCTTAAATTTTGTGCTGATAATCCGGACAATCCGGACGGTCTTTTTTCTCTTTGGCCTGGAGAACACAGCGTCCATGATTTCCAAAAAAATTTTTAAATGTGGAGTCGTCAGACCACAGGACACTTTTCCACTCTGTGTCATTCCATCTCAGATATGCTCTGGCCCAGAGCAATGTTTCTGGGTATTGTTGATATATTGCTTTCGCATTTGCAATTATGTTCAGTAACAATAGTTTTCTGAAGTGTTCAGCCCATGTAGTAATATCCGTTAGAGAATTATGTCACTTTTTTTAATGCAGTGTTGGTTTTTGACCTTGCCACTTACTTGCAGAGATCTCTGCAAACTTTAAGAAAAGTGTGTAAAGAGCTTCATGGAATGAGTTTCCATGGCTGAGCAGCTGCATTCAAGCTTTGTTTCAGCAAGCGCAATGCAAAGCACTGAATGCAGTGGTATAAAGCATGGCACCACTGGACCCTAGAGCATTGGAGACATGCTTTCTTGAGTACCAAATTATGCGTGTCCATCTGGCAATCTGAAGAGTCTGGATTTGGTAGTTGCCAAGAGAACTGAACTAATCTGACTGCATTGTGCCAAGTATAAAATTTGGTGCAGGGGGGGTTATGGGGTGGGGATGTTTATGAGGGCTCTGCCCTTTGTTGCAGTAAAAGGAACACCTAGTGCTTCAGCATACCAATAGATTTTGGACAATGTCATGCTCCCAGCTTTGCGAGAACAGTTTGGGGATGACCTTCCTGTTCCTACATGTCTGCACACCAGTGCACAAAACAAGGTCCATGAAGATGAGCGAGTTTGGTGTGGAATAACTTGACTGGCCTGCACTGAGTCATGAGCTCAAAATGACCTAAACCTTGTGAAATACCTTCCCAGAAAAATTGAAGCTGTTCTAGCTGCAGAGGAGTGGGCCGACCTTTATATTAAACTCTATGGATTAAGAATGAGATATCACAAGTTTGTGAGAAGGCAGACGAGCGAATATTTTTAGTCTACCTGCAAGTGCTTGTGTTCAAATGTTAAGAATGGATTGCGTCTTGCTGCCTAGCACCCATACTGGCATTGACTATTGTTCCCTTAGTAGTTGGTCCTGCGGAACGGATATCCCTTGCACACATGCACCCAAACTGGAGGTCTCTGGAGCAGTGAGGTGTGTCAAACTTCTATGTTATTAGGTGATATTTAGATTGTATTTGGTTTTGATAAATGGTCAATTAATTTGTTACACCATCAGTCTGTGAGGCATATATTAAACCCAGGTTTTATACCTGCACTATTTTGTTACATAAACAGACATAAAATACAAGTCATGGTAACTAGTAAGGAAGAACGCTCTGGACTTTTTTTAATGAGTCATTGCAGAACCATGTCTTATGGTATGTGTTTGATACAAATGCAGAACTGAATAACCTATTTAGTGTAAAGCAATCACTGTACAAACAGTTAAAGTCTTAGCAGTACAAGTAAACAGTTAAAACAATTATTTTCTTTTGGCACACTCACTGAACAGAAAGCATAATTACATGACAAAGTACACACATATTATTTACACTCTGAAATGTAGTGTTAAATGTAATGTGTTAACATGCATGTGTGTGTGTGTGTGTGTGTATGTGTATGAGACATTTAAAATATTCTCAGTCACATGGACAGCCAATAGCGAAGAGTGCATGCAAAAAAGTGTTTGCCAAGCATTTTGCAGTCACGCGTCTCGCTCACCACAACACAGCAAGCAACGTCTGTTCTTTGTGTGTGTGTGTGTGTGTGTGTGTGTGTGTGTGTGTGTGTGTGTAGGCACCGGCTTTCAAGACTATGACCAAAGGTTAAGTAGATAAGAAAAAGATTGAATTAATGATTTTCGTTTTAAGGCATAATTTATTCCACATTCCAGTGCAGACCAGGGGTGCCCCTCACTTAGTATTATTAACTGAGACATGCATCTGCAGTAGCTCCAGCATGTTTCCAGAAGCAATTACTTTTGGGTATGGGGAATTAATTTAATAAGATGTATGTGATGGTATATTTTCTGCTGGTTTGAAGACCCTAAGCCTAACCCCCTTATGTGAGATTCTGCTGAAACTGGAAACTTGTAGCTTCTGCTGGATTGTTGCCCATTCCCACATCTCTGGCTGTGTGAGTAGCGCTAGGTGAGTGAATGATGAGTGAGTTATGTTTTTTTTTTTTTAGGTCTTTATATATTTGCTTTTCTCATATGTGCTTCCACTGTGTGTCTGTGTTATAGTATTAGACCTCTGACTACACTCTCTCACACCATGGTACTCTCTCACATAATCATCAAACCTCTCCTACACTATCATTGTCAATCACACAATTTTAAACCTCGTTCACTCTATCGAACCTCTAACACCATCGTACTCTCTCACGCCATCAAACCTCTCTCTCTCACGCCATCAAACCTCTCTCTCTCACGCCATCAAACCTCTCTCTCTCACGCCATCAAACCTCTCTCTCTCTAATGCTATCAAACCTCTCTCTCTAATGCTATAAAACCTCTCTCTAACGCTATCAAACCTCTCTCTCTCTAACGCTATCAAACCTCTCTCTCTCATGCTATCAAACCTCTCTCTCTCTAATGCTATCAAACCTCTCTCTCTCTAATGCTATCAAACCTCTCTCTCTAATGCTATCAAACCTCTCTCTCTAATGCTATCAAACCTCTCTCTCTCTAATGCTATCAAACCTCTCTCTCTCTAATGCTATCAAACCTCT
>JAUZST010012889.1:0-11247 GCA_034779995.1 Parotocinclus haroldoi
GTGTGTGTGTGTGTGTGTGTGTGTGTGTGTGTGTGTGTGTGTGTGTGTGTGTGTGTGTGTGTGTGTGTGTGTGTCCCTTATGATGGATTGGCGTCCAGTCTAGGGTTGTTTTTGCCCTGGCACCCAGAGTTGCTGGGTGGGCACCGGCTGGCCCGGGTCCCTGTGTGGAGCAAGCAGAAGATGATGGATGGATATCTTAGCAACTTGCAAAACAAATTACTTCCTGTTAAGTTTTATTCATAGTTGTAAATTGGCTATAAATTGGTTGTTGAAGTGGGCTGGGCGGCGCATACCTGCATAGACATTACTACAAGAGCCCGTTGTGTGTATGTACATGGACAAATCCTTCTTGTTTGCATGTGGTATTTTGAATGAATCTGCAGGAGAGGACTACCAGCACATCGAGTTTGGTGTGGACGAGGTGATGAGTTCTGAGCCAGTGGCCGTGAAGGACCCTTTGTTCAAAGTGTCCAGCACGTTGAACCCTCAAGCTCCCGAATTCATCCTGGGCTGCCAGCCAGCTCAGAAGGTCCTGCCCACAGCTGTCCAAATTGCCAACGTCCCACACAGCACCGATTTCAACTCGGTCCACTGTGCAGACACTGAGCCTTTAGCCCTCGACAGCCAGCAGACATGTCCTGACATGGACGGGGTTTCGAGCGGATTGGGCCAGAGAGAGCGCAAGAAAAAGAAAAAACGACCTCCGGGATACTACAACTATTTAGAGGGTTGTGACAACAGCGGTACAGTTGAGGATGGAGTGCTGAGCACTGGCCTGGTGAACGGACACACCATGAGCGCTGCAGCCCTGGGAATGGAGGACGCATCTCGTGAGGCACTCCCAAGCACTGACCTGACCCCTTCCGCACTCGCTTCCACCCCATCTACAGTTCAACCCACCCCTCCTAACAATCAGCGGACTTGTGACAGCCCTGATGAATCCTCTTTGGACTTGACAAGCGGAGCCACCTCTCTGTCGGATGGTCACGCGGTGGCTTCCTCTTCGTCCTCTTCTTCTTCCTCCTCCCACAGTAGTGGCCTGGCTGAGGGAGCCAGGACTGCAGAGCGGAACTCGGAGCCTCTGGCTCACGAGAACCCTGAACTGGATGGTAGTGGCGGAACCAGCCCCTGCCCGACCTCCCCGCCTCCTCCTGCTTCTGCTGCTGTGTCTGCCACTGCTTCTGCTACTACTGATGAGGGCGAGCGCCAGGCCAACGGGATTACAGAGCCCTTGCCTTCTAACAGACTTGAGATGGGAGATGTCCAGTCTGCCGCGTTCCCATCGCCCTCAGACTCCGAGGTCCAGGCACCTTCCCTCTCTCCTGCTACAGCAGCTGTGCCTAATGCCCCCAAATCCTGGGCTAGTCTTTTTCACAACTCCAAACCTTTACCTGGAGGCCCGCAGGCATACGTGGAGGTGAAAGCTGCTCCTGCTGCAGTGCCTGTAGCTCCCGTTGCTGCAGCTGAGGAGCTGGAGAAGGCATGCGATGTAGAAGAACCTGTTCTTGTGTCTGAAGACCCCATGGCCCCTAAATTGGCAGGTATGGTATATTCACAGCAAGCTTTAGAGTAGGTCACAGGTTGTTTATTCTTGCTTCCTCTAGAAGGAGCTTAGTTACTCGACACGTTTAGCTGAAATTGGATTCGCAGCTCTGTATGCAATGATTCAGATTCTAGTTCTTACTCTGATCTCTGAGGGAAGATATCTTCTATCTATCGTCTATGCTACTGTATTCTTATGGTCCTATAAAGATTAGGGTTTACAACCAACCTGGATTCTGTGCAGGCCGCTCTTAGCTTTAGCTCCCCATGCTAACCCCCAGAGTTCACCAATAGAGTAAGTTTATAGCTTTGACTTTTATAGCTTTTACTTAGTAAATTGTGTGATGAGTCAAAAATCTTAACACATTTGCCTTTTGTTAATGATTTTGACCAACTGTAAGTTGACCCATTAACTGCCAATTTTTTTTAAGAAAATGTTTTACTTTATTTTTGTCTGCTTACATCCCATCTCATCAGTAGGCGAGTTAAAGCACCCGATCCCCAAATGGGGATCATGGTTTTTAATGGGTATAAGTGCTATAAACAGGAAGTCATGGAGTTTATACTGTAGTAAACCCATTGGTTCATGAAATATTTAACTTAATATGCGTTTAAAGGAATATATCCTTAGTTTTGTTTAATTAATCAGGAAGCACCTGGACAATGCAGCTTTATTAATGCATATAGTGAATTCTACAGTGTGGATTTTCTGGGGGTTTGGACTGGATTCATTCTATTTACATTATTCTTTATGGGAAAATGCTGCTTGTTACTCCTTTTCGGTGCTCCAAACGTCTGGTGGACTGAACTAACCAGAACCAAGGTACTACTACATTTGATTTAGTAGGTTTGCTTGTTGTGTTATTTGTCTCTCTTAAATGGTTACAGGAATAGCAAAACTAGCTAAAACGCCCTAATCTAGTGTTTTAATTCAAGTGACTTTATAGGAAAAGTGTTAAACCCTGTTACTGGGGTGCCATCAGTGAGGTGTAAAAGCACCTCTAGATAGTCGCTCTGGATAAGGTCGTCTCCTCAGTGTAGAACATGCAAGGCACCGTTTTGTCAGTAGGTGGCAGTAAAAAGTCAATTTTCTAGTTTGTCATTGTATGGGTTGATGGCTTAACGTACTGCTTTCTTGCATGTTTCTTTCCGAGCGCGTGTACTCCATCCTGAGTACACATTTATCTTGGTTCAATCAGTCTGATCAGAGTCGCATAAAATTAACTTTAACATGAAAGGCGTGCGGGGTGAGAACACCCTCACAGCGTCACTTTCGCGTCACGTTATACATTTTTCCCCCATAGTCATTCCTGATTTTGTCTGGGATTTTCAAACTGCTCTTATAAATGTTCATGACACTATCTGGCATCATATTCCTCCCTAAATCCTGACTATGATCAGTCACCCAAAAGGACGATAGCCAAAATTAAATGACGTCTGCATTACCGCATTTATTACTGATAATAAGATAGTTGTGAAATCCTGTTTTGTAAGAGCTTTGTAGTTCTGGAAATCCCTTGTCGATGCATGTTTCTGATTCATCCAAAACGGCAGAGTTTTTTTTCCCTGTAGTCATCATGAAAACGATCAGCACGTAAACACCGTGTCACTGATTTGGTTTGAGCAGCACATGGTGAATTCCACTTCTTTTACTGGTGTGCCTGAAGTAAATTGTGGTTGTGGTTTGCGATTGGGCTCATATTGGTGCCACATTATGGTCTGTATGAGGGTTAGGGCTTAGATGCGGTTTTCTTTGACCACTCTAATGGCTCTAAGAGGCTTGTGTATTTATTGAACTTAACATCTGTGGATAACAATTTCTCTTCCATGACTGATCTTTGTCCTTTCAGTGTCTCTTTATCTGTGCTCATAGTGACTATATCCCTGAATTTGAAAAAGGTTTTGAATATACACGATCGTTATTAGGTGACCGCAAGGATAGACGACCCACGAAAATGACTTTCTTGCCTCTTTATTAGGTACACATGTTCAACTTCTTGTTAACACATCTCCCTGATCAACCAATCATACTGCAGCAACTGGATGCATTTAATGACGTAAACATGGTCAGAATGACCTGATGAAATACAAACCAAGCATCATAAGGGAGAAGAAGGGGCGATAAAAGAACATGGTGTGGTTGTTGATGCTGGACTGACTGCTCTGAGTATTTAAAAAGACTGCTGATCTTCTGGGATTTTTACACCAAACAAATTTCTAGTGTTTACAGGAAATGGTTTGAAAAAGAGGAAATGGCCAGTAAGCACCAGTTGGACCAGGGGAGAATGTCCGGTGTGGTTTAAACTGATAGAAAGGCAACAGTAACTCAAATAACTCGCTACACCCATCTTCTGATGGCTACTTCTAGCAGCATAATGCATTGTCATGAGGCTCTTGAACGTGATCTGTCTTTAAATGGCCCCCACAGTCACCAGATGTCGGTCCAATCTGGTTAAGGCAGGCCTGAAGGTAAAGGGAGTCTTATCTTGTGCTAGCAATGGGTACCTAATAAAATGACCAATGAGAGTCATGAATAAATGTAAAGGTCATAGTTAATGGGGTGCACAATATAAGCAACCAGCACTGCCAAAAAGGCTTCCCTTAATCTTAAGCGAGTCACTGTATAGCATTTGCTATTAAATATTAAAAACAGTATTTAATGATTCGTCTAAATTACGACTGACACGTTTGCTTTCTGCTTTGCAAAACAATTCACCATTGTATGTCAAGTATTAGCCATCATGCAGTCTGCTACGTAGACCATCTTCACCTTATGGAGATCACTCATGGAGATGATCGTTATTTGAGAAATACCACAGCAAGCACCGGAATGCATCTGTTCACCATCAGACCAGCAGGTGCTTGAGTTCCAAAGGGAGTCTTGAGTTTGGCCGGAGTCCGAATCTGGCGCACACTGGTGCTGATCGGTGATATCTGCGCTTACCACAGTCTGCTCGGTTCTGAATTCATGTAGTGGTTCGGTGTTTCAAACCTTTTCAAATGCACATGTACAGATAAATGCCATCATCAACGTAACATTATCACACAGGGGTGTAGCGAGGCAAAAACGGTATGATGAGTTTTATCAGAGTTTTATGAGGCGTTTGTGTATAATGCCATCTAATGCAGTTGCATATTCTGAACACCAGAGGGCACACTCATGCATCATTGTCACTCGCATAGCCTTTTCTTCCAATGTCTTTAATTTTGTTTGTCTTTTAGTTTGATTATTTCTCTTTAGTTTTTTAATACAAGAAAATAGCACATTGACTTGTCGTTCTCCAAAAAAGAGGAATGTTTTTAATGTAATTTGATATATGCTGAAGCTACAGAGGAGCATTTTGTTTTTCCTCTTTTCTCTGAATTTATTTTCATCACTAAAGGCTTTGGCCTAAAATCTTAATGCGTGAGGATTATTTTTAACACACCGACGTAAAACATCGTTTAGTATTTTGTTTCAAAGCGACACCGATTAAGGATGCAAGCTTTTTACTGCTGTGTATATATGCTCACAAACATTAAGGGAAATTTCAATGCTTATATATATATATTTATATTTAAAAACCTTGTGATAATGTTTTAATAAGCATAAAACTGCAGCTAGTTCCCATCTCTTTCGGAACGACCTAATTTGTAGCATGCTTGTGTGCCGTGGCTCCATGTTACCATGGGGGCTGCGTCGCTATCGCAGTTTCCCTTCCTAGGCATGGTACAGTATCTTCCTTCGTCTGTCTGGACCTGCCTAATGTGCCAGTCTAGTAATGGTCAGATAGCGATGGGACATCATGCTGCCATATCATACTCATGTATCATGCTATCATGCTATGCTGTCTTGCTATTGCTATTTTACAATATGTGAGCTGACCTTAACGATAATGTCTCTCTCTTTGTAACAACATGTCTTAAGCGTTCAAATCTTCAAAGTCCTCTAGCCAGGTCGGATAATCTACTAAGACACACAATACAGACACCACCGGCCTCGCTGTCTACATGGTTACATTTAATTTCTAGACATGGCTCCTTCACTCACACACAATCGTTTTGGCTTTGAAAAGACAGTTGTTGCTTAAAAAAAATGACAATTTGTAACTCGACCTCCCGCTTATTTTGCAATTAAACTAACCACAATGCACAATATGAAGATTGACAAACGTTGGGCATCATCTGTCCGCGGAAAGCTTAATCCAGCTAAGGTACCAGCACAAAAACACATTCGACAAACCTGCTTGAACTCGTCCTTTTCATCTTTTCGTCTTTAGTAATCAGCCATTAATGTCCTATTACCAAGAGCAAGCTAGTACAACTTTTACAAACACAACTTTTTTTTGGTCTGTTTTGCACACCCTTGCTTCACCTTTTTTTTTTTTTTTTTTCGTTCTTCCAGAACTTATTGAGAATGTGAAACTGATACACAAGCCGGTGTCGTTGCAACCAAGAGGACTGATCAACAAAGGAAACTGGTGCTATATTAATGCTGTATCCTTTCCTCTACCTTCTCGGCGACCTCAGTTACACCCGCATCGGTTGTTTGGCTCGGCTGTTTGCTCTTTCTATTGTACACATTGCCCTTGACTCCAGGCTCTAGACACTGCAGGCTCTGATTGCATGCCCACCCATGTACCACCTGATGAAGTCCATTCCCATCTTTGGTGAGACGCAACGACCCTGCACCTCCACCCCCATGATGGACAACTTGTGAGTTGGAATTCATTTGTTCCGCTACAGATTTTAAGATGACCTAAACCGACCAAATCTGAGCTTTCAATTATTTTGATGTCATCATTTTTTTTCCCCCCTTCGTGTCTCCTAGTGTTCGGCTCGTCAATGAGTTCAGCAACATGCCTGTCCCTTCAAAAGCCAAACAGCAAGGTGAGCCATTCAGACCCATCCTGGCCGCTTTCCCAGGGTTTTACGAGCAACCCGAGTGATCTCTGGTTTGTTTCTCTCAGCTGCCGGAGAGAAGATGGTGAAAGATATCAGACCAGGCGTTCCCTTTGAGCCCACGTACATCTACAAGCTCCTCACCCTCATTAAATCCAGCCTTTCAGAGAAGGTAAGCGCTTTATTTATTTATTTATTTATGCCTGCGTGCTTTTGGAAGCCATTAGTGATCACAAGCAACAGTTTTCGCCACCTCAGGAAAACGTTTTGTACTTTTTTTGCATCTAATTGGCCAAGTGAACAAAAACCTTACTGTTGGGCTTCTTTTTTGTTGCTGCTCAGCATACATGGAGACTTCCTTCCTCCAATTTCTGATTCACCTGAAGCCAAAAGAAAACCCATGATCCACTGCATTCCTTAATATATCACAAATGCTGTCCTAGTTCATGCTGAGTCAGTTGTAGCCGACTGCCTTCTGTTGACTAATTAGTGGGATTGCTCTTACTCTCTTTGTATCAGGGTCGTCAGGAAGATGCGGAGGAGTATCTGGGCTTCACACTGAATGGGCTTCATGAAGAGATGCTGGCACTGAAGAAGCTCGTTTCTCCGCCCGAAGAGAGTATGTGCCGTTTTTATTTGCTAAACATTTGCAGCAGTGTGACCACTTTACTTTGCATGGTTTTACAGTGACAAATTCGTCATCCCAGCCATATATAGTACTTTATTTATACACACACACACACACACACACACACACACACACACACACACACACGATCACGGTGTTCCCTCACCACTTCGCGGTTCACCATTCGCAGTTTTTCGCCGTTTCGCAGAACTTTTGCATTTAAAAAAATGACAAAATTTATAAAAACATCTTAAAAAAAATATTAATTCTAACAATAAAGGAAAATCTTATGATTTACAGTAAATGGTGTATTTACTCAGCGGATGAATACTCACCAAAAAGGAGAAGTAAGACTAGAGCATCGCCCGCCTGAGTCGCTACTCGCCGACATGAAGTTTTTGTCTGCGGTGTTGAGTTCGCTGTTTGTGAAAGTTTCATTATAGACTGAATTCATTCAAGCCGTATAGTGCCACCCAAATGTTCTGCAACGTTCTACGGCTAAAATAGTATATAAATACTTAAATAAATATGGCGTCCCTACTTTGCGGACTTTTGTTTATCGTGTGTGGTCTTGGAACGTAACCCCCGTGATAAACGAGGGAACACTGTCTGCCTGTCTGTGTCTGTCTGTGTGTGAAAATACAGATTCATTGTGGGGGAAAATAACCTGTGGTTCAAATCCCAGCTCTGCCACAGGTGGGACCCTGAGTGAGACCCTTATTCCACAATTGCTTTGATTGTAAGACTGTATTAAGTTGCTTTGGATAAGGGCGTCTGGCAAATGGCAAATCTAAATGTATAAAAAATGCTATACATTTCCATTATACTTTTGCTAGAACAGCAATTATAATGGTGGCCTAAGAATTTTGCACTACACTGTTTGTACACACCATGAGAAGAAGCATGGTTAAATGGTTAAAAACACAGTATGGTGCGATGCAGTACCTTGTAAAATTAAGATTCACAAAATAAAAAAATTAAAAGAAACCCTGACCCTTCTTGCCATGAAATGGGTTATAATGTGGTGTGATGCAGTACAATAAAATGCACAATAGGGCCGTCTGCAGTACATATATATGTGTGTGTGTGTGTGTGAGTAATATGGCCAACATTATTGTTAGGAACGTGTAAATTAGGTCTATTTATCCTAGTTGATAGTTATTAATCCGACTTTGCAGAGCTGTCCACACCAAATGGGCCGGGTTCCCACACGAGTCCTGAAGACCCCCCTAAAAGAAAAGAGGAGGAAGACGAAGAAGAGGGAAGCGAAGATGAGTGGGAGCAAGTCGGACCCAGGAACAAGACCTCCATAACGCGCCAGGCGGATTTCGTCCGCACGCCCATCACAGACATATTCGGAGGGCACATCAGGTGAGCTACTTTTTTATTTAGAATGCTTCTTGATTTTATTGGATCCCTGCTGGCAGTTACTTGGAGTTCTAAGTGTTGTCTTAAGCTGAGAAATACATGCCGATGAGCAGTTTGCGTGTCGTTGAGCCATTCGTTCTGTTCAATCCTTCTGGCATTCAGGCTTAGAACACCTGGCAGATAAAAGGCAAAAGGGGTATTAGGTGCTCTGTTCTTTGTATGTATTGTTCTTTCAGCCATACTAAAAGAGCTGGGCAGCTGTTATAGATGAGCCAGTCTTTTAATTTGGTAGAACATGAGCTTCCACCATGTTAAGCACACTTTACTATCCTGGCACCTCCATTAGTCCCTAGTGCCTGTAACTATCACAATCATGAGCAGCTGTAGATCTGGCTCTCTCCCCACTCCTTGCAGGCACAGCCAAGTCGGGATTAGCAAAAGCAAAACCTCCGAGCTCCTAAAGACGCACATGACGCCCGCATGCATTATATATGTGGTTAGAGCTTGGCATGTAACCCTTGACTAAATTTGGAGACAAATTGCCTGTGATGCTGTTTGGGTAACCAGGGTAAGCTCTGGATTCAGGATGAGTGACTGTATGTGATGGCACATGGTGGACATGTTCTTGGAAACCTATGAATTCTTTATATTTGCCTTTTCTAAAGTTTTAAGCAAGGCGTTTCGGGATTTTTCTCACGTTTACTTCGAATTTGACAGGGACAGAGCTTAATTTTAGTGGGCAGTGTTAGATTCACTTTGTAGTTTCCATCTGTTTCTCTGCATACTTTTAATCCTGTTTATGTTCTCTAATGGTCTGGACTCTCACAGATCAGGTACTATTTGTGAGGCGGATCATTCCCAGTACAGCAGTGACACTGATGTGGTGGTGATCTGGTGATCGGTCCACCATCTGACCATTATATCACCATTAACAGCCTGAACCATTGATATAAGGCGGGGGTGGATACTTGCTTTCATGTTTATTGTGCCAAATTTAGTCCGCAGAAATCGAGACAGACCAGGCAATTAAAAAAAAATCTATTGTCATCCAGTTGTTGCTTTTTGTTTGATTTTAGCAGACAGCAGGACACTTCTGCTGCAATAATGAGTGGTTGAGTTACTGTTGCCATTCTATCATTTGCATCATCAGCTGGCCCTTTTTTGGACCATATAAACTCTAGAAATGGCTCTGTGTGTAAATCTTAGATCAGCAATTTCTGATGGACTTAGACCAGCTTGTCTAGCATCATCAACCACATTCAGAGTCACTTAAATCACCTTTCTATACCATCCTGGTGCTTGGTTTGAACTTCAGTAGGTCCTCCTGATCCTGCCAAGTTTCTAAATGCGTTCATTTTTTTGCCATGTGATTGGCTGATTAGATGCTTTAACCAGCAGTTGAACAGGTGTACCTAATTAATTGGCCATTGAGTTTATATCTGCATGTTGTTGAGTATAGACATAAAGCCCCCACAGTTATTGGACCCCCTGGTAAAGATGCCTAAAAAGAGTTCAGAAATTCAGTGTGGTGAATCAATTGAGTTTTGCTCTGAGAAAAAAAAAGGATGCTCCAGCTTTTACGGGGGCTAAATTTAGTTAGTTAAAAACTCCCTATCAATAAATTATTTTTACCAAAACCACATATACCACAGTTATTGGCACCCCTGCTTTTAATACCCTGTACATTTGCCAATAGACCACTTAGTCTTCTCACGTGTTGATTTTTATAAATAAAGTTGAGTAATTTTTAGTCGGCTTGGGCTCAGTTCCATTTTCTAAGATGACATTTCATAATCTGAAATCAGACCAGACAGGTAGTGTAAGCCAAAGTAAACAACATGGGAGCAGGAGTTAGATTTTGTAATATTTCTATCAACTGTGTTAAGCAGAACAGAAATGTATTATTATTTTTTTTGCTAAGCTGCTAAAGCCAAATGGATTTCATCCCTGTAATTGGATTATTCAGTCCATGTATACTCAATTGCTCGGTGCGTTCTACAAATACTCATGTGTGATAATCTCCAGTGAGAGTGCAGACTAATCCGCTAAATTGCGGTATTTTTCGTTGTGGTTAACCTCGTCATTCCATGTTCGGACACGTTTAAAGCCAAAAACCTAGTAAACGACAAAGGGCAAGAGGATTAGCACAGTCAAATAAATACTAAACTTTATTACCTACTTACCTACACATGCAGATGAACAAATTGATCAAATTTAACCTTAACGTTTGTGGCTAAAAGTCAAGTAACCAAGCCTAAGCTCTTATTATGAATGTCTAAGAAGAAGCAAGATATTGGAATAGACTGTTCTGCTCAGTAATGGTAACGATGATGGTTAACACAATTTCTCTGTAGGTGTTAATGACTGATTGGTTATTGAGTGTTTAATTGGTTAGTTGTAGCGCAATACTTGTACAAAAATGGTGACATTTTATCTCTGACCACTATTTGCGTAACACATCAACACAGCCATCTGGAAAACTCGTGTGTGTGTGTGTGTGCGTGTGTGCGTGTGTGTGTGTTTATCAGACAGCAGGGGAGGTTGCAACAATCTTGTGTGGAAGCTAACTTGTTAAGCAAACGTAGACAATTCTTCACCACCTCAAGCCAACAAAGCCTCCCTTAAATGGTCTTCTCTGCATGTAGTTTCATTGTTATGGAAGACTGTTGAAAAGACCAATGGCTTATACACAATAAATACACAATTATTAAAAGAACATTTTATGTGCATTGAAAGAACATATTATTGAAAGTGTGTGTGGTTTTTGTTCAGTATAGCAAGGTTTCCTGTCACTGTGGGCCGCAGGGCACAGAAATACATTGCTGAGT
>JAUZST010012890.1:0-11245 GCA_034779995.1 Parotocinclus haroldoi
GGCCAATTTAGGACAACCAGTAAACCTAATGCATGTCTTTGGAATGTGGGAGGAAACTAAGATACCAAGAGTAAACCCATGTGGACACAGCTAGAACTTGCAAACTCCACACAGGTCCAGTTTAAAGCTGGGATTAAACTGGGAGATTCTGGAGCCTGCTATGTTACTGAGAAAAAAATGGTTTATTAATTATTACACACACTAGGACATTTTATAGTTACTGACCAATCTAACTCATCTGTGGAATGTGTGAGGAAACCAAACTAAACACAGGTGGAATCCATTCTGGGGATCTCTGAAGATGTGAGGCCAGAGCCTAAACACTATGCTACCGTTCCAACCATAAACATTTGTGAACATGATAAATGACAAACCTTTCATTCAAAAATTGTTAAATAAACATAAATAATGCGATAAATAATCCTATAAATGTTCATCTAGTCCTCAAAACATCATACTTTTAAGCACTGTAAGAGCCATAATAACACTGCATCCTCATTTAAAAAAAAATCATTCACAGTTAAGCAGAAACCAATACGATTAATAGTTATAAATACTGTGAATAACTTGAAATGAGTTACATAACCAGGTAGACAATGCACTTCACATTTACATTTCTTATGTCACATAACCAATTAAATACAAAAATATTGTACAGATAGTCATTGTGTTAATGATCACAGCAAATGCTTCAACTAATGTGTGGAGTGGTGTTATGCTCTCAACTACATAATACATGTGAGGTCTGAATTGATAGCTGTACAGCTTTGCCATTCAAGTTTTTAAGATCAGACAGTCAAGACCTCAAGCTGATTTTGTTTAAGTCATTTTCTGCTGAAACAGGACAGGAAAGGAAAAATTGCAATACTCTTGCAGACCAATGTAATGTATTCTTAAGAGTGAAGTTGTGGGCCAATTAAAATCTGTCCACAAGCTGAATTTGGCCCTATGGCTGGACTTTGGACACCTGTGGTCTAAGGAAAGGATGCACCACTCCAACAAAGAAAGGACTAAAGCTCACTGGTGTTTGGCCTCAAACACCTGGTTTAACAATAAACGTGTTACCAAGTGAAAGAGAAAGACACAGAAGACAGGTAAAGACCCCAGATTCCACCTGTCAGGCATCACAGATGCTCGTTCCAGACTCCAACGGCCAAGGAAAGGCCTTTTAAAATAAGTACAGTCATACCTTGGCACTCGACCACTTTGTAACTCATTGAATTTGGTTCTCAACACATGTTGCCAAGAAAGATCTTGGCACTCATCATGTGCTAGAACTTGTGTGAGCTGAGATGCATGGCTCATATGTCCTTATCAAACTTATTGCAAATCTCTGTTAAAATCTGCTGTAAACTTTCCTGTGTTTTGTTATTTTTACATATGTTCTAAGTGCAATTAAGTCACCATGGGTCCTAGGAAGGTTATTGGTGGCAACCAACAAAAAAGGGAAAACAGTGAGAACTATAATAGTGCTTTAAAAGAGATAACAGTAAAATATGTGGTGAGGAAAGTTACATTTGAATTTATTTCAACTATTCACTGATTTGCTGTGTGTATATATAGTGTTTAAGCATACAATAGAAATACATGAATGCATATAAGTACATTGTACAATGTGGATTTTATGAGGGTCTGGAATGCATTCGTTCAGTTATTCCTCATGGTAAAAATGATCTTTGTGCTCTGTTTTCAGCCCTTGACATGCCTTCTGCAATAAGTGAATGACGAGTAACTGGGTACACCAGTACGTTTTTAATTCAGACTTAAAGACTGGGAGTGTATCCGAATCCTGAACAAAGGTGGAGAGGAATTTCCAAAGCTGGGGAACCAGTATTAATATGGACGTTTTGAAAGAATGTAGACATGGTAGACTGTAAAACAAAAAATTCAGAAATTGTTGGGACATGTTAACATGTAGAGTTGTATGTATAGCAACACACAATGTGCAGCCCATTTGATTTGACATACGGTTTAACTATAATAGATTTCATTTTGTTACTCAAAGTACATATTTAAAATATGTAAATGCATTTTGACTGAAGTGTATTAATCCATAGTGTTTAAAGTGTTTATCTAATCTGTCTAATCTATCTTTCTTCTTTGTTTTTGTACACAGTTTTGTTTGCAGTTGCCTAAAAGCAGCTTCATACTTGCAAGGAAGATCCACTATGCGTCACTGTTGCCTGCAGTCACTTGATATTGTACCACCCTTTGGCAGAAAAACTGCTTTCTGTTTCAGGCAAATATTTCACATTTTGACTTATCACTTCAAAGCACCTGCTGCTATTTTTCTACATCCAAATTCCTATGTTTTTATGTTCATTGAGTCACTTGGAAAAGTGGAAGGTATGGTTTTTGAACCTAATTTATTCCAATGAAGACATCTGGCCATGAATTATATTATTATTATATTATACTATTTTCTGAATAGTAGATGGGTGTCACTGGGTCTTACTGGATATAGTCAGTTCTGAGCTCTTGGGACTGCAGGATGTGTCTTTCATTAGCTGCACTCCAGACTCCCCCACTAATAAAAAGAGCATTTTCCAATCCAGTTCTGCTGTAAAATCTTTGCTTGTAACCGTCCTTGCTGATATAGTATACCTACGTGCATCTTGTTGTGTGTATGACCTACCACATAAAACGTATTTTAGGTCTTTAGGGATTTTAGTTCTTCTACAATCTAATCTTTGTAGTACAATTTAGCTGTTCCTTACTAAGTTTTAAGCCTCCTTACCCAGTTGTTTCTGTTTCAGGTAATGACTGTGGCCACTCAAGGACACTTGAATGTAGTAGACATTTCAAGTGTCATAGCAAAGGGTCTGAATACTTACGTCCAAGCAAAATTGTAGTACACATTAAACAGTAAACATTTGTGAAAAAATTTCACTTTCTCATTATGGTGTATGGATTTCATATTCACGGGTGATCACTTTAGCACAAGTCCTCAACATGACAATATGTACAAGTGTCTGAATGTTTTCCAAATGCACTGTACATATTAAAATAACTTATTATTATATAAACTGAGGTGCACGTCTGAACTATTAAAACCAGATTTTATTATTCAAATCTACATTCTGGACTTAGATACAGTAACAGTACTTGCACTTTGTTACTTACCACCGCTAAAAACACTTGACTCTAATTTTACCTTCAAATGAACTGCTAGTTCTGAAGGTTCACACAGTTTTTCCACACACAGATATACTGTATACCACTGGATCAGTTTCCTCATTAAATATATTACATATTATAAAATGTGTCTCATTTGTTTAATTAGGTTCTCTCTCTTTAATTAGGTTGATTCCATATGTATGAAACTGAAATATAGAAAATTCTAAAGTGTTCAAAAACTTTCACAAACCACTGTGACTATATTGCTAAGCAGCAAGTGTCTTGATTGATGAGTTAGTACACTGGAACACTAGAGACATGTCAGATGATCAGAAATGTCAGTTTTGCAACCCACACCCATAATCACAAATATCTGAGTAACCTGCTGAGAGGTACGGTGAAAAGTCTCTCCTTAATAGTGTGCAAACCAGTGGAACAGTGAAAACCGGTACAAATTTAGCCCAAAGGCATTCTCTAAAATGTGTAAAAATGTGAGAATGCTTAATAATTTTTGGGTTTTGATGTATTTATTTGTGACACCAGTGATATTGATTATGTATATTTCCTTGAAACCATGATTTATTTTTTTAGAAAGCTTTAATAAATACATAGAACATGGACAAGAACAGCAAATCATCACTAATGCCAAATGTTTGTTTTTCCCAAAGTGGTAACTTTTCATAAATCTACAGGATGTCACGTTTTCAAAGATCCAATAAAATTTAAAATCATATGCCAGTTCAGGCACATAACTTCCAGCATCCATTTAGTCATTTTACAAAACATTCAACTTTCACCATGTAATGATGAGCATGATGAGAAAATGCAAACTAAACACAGGTGGAATCCATTCTGAGGATTTCTTTAGATGTGAGGCTAGACTCCTAAACACTGTGCCACCTTCCAACCATAAACATTTGTGAACATGAACATGATAAATGACAAACTTTTCATCCAAAAATTGCTAAATAAATATTGATAAATATATCTATTATAGTTATTTATTATAGGTTTATATTATAAAAAAATATTTATATGAGATAAATATTCATATAAATGTTCAACACATCATACTTGCCGAAACAAGTTAGTAATAATAATAATAGTTATCAATACTGTAAATAACCTGAAATGAAAAAGGTTACATTATACATAAGAAAACTGTTTCCAAAAACTGAAAAATAATGTCAGTTACAAAAAGTGAAGTTAATAACTATCGAACCATTATTTTTCTCAAACCAGTATTGTTACAGACTATGTTACTTTACCGTTTAGGACAGTATTTGGACTGTAATGAATAACTGAAAATACAGCATACTGCTATCCTAATAGTGAGAAAAAGGCACTCTGAACAAAAGGCATTACCATAACATTTTGTAGCACCATGCAATACCCTCTGGTCTGTCCTTTGAAACAGGTTCAGCAGGCTAGGCATCAAATAATGATAAGTACAATTTGAAGGTTTGTACCACACCAAGCTGGGGTTATATGTAAATAATACCTAATATACATCCATTCCTTTATTTCAGATGTTCACCACATTTCAAAATGTTGGGCCAGGAATAATTTAGGGCTCGTAATGAGATGAGAACTAAATATTGATGGGATTGTAAACAGGTGATGTCTAGTGACTGTAATCATGATTCTAGATTACAAAAGCAGTATGGATGAAAAACTGAGTCTTTGAAAAGCAAAGATGGCCATAGGATCTCCAGTTTCTCAACAAATACATGGGTACAATATTGAAATGGTTAAAAACAATGCTCATCAAAGACAGATTTCATAGGTTACATATTCAATATTTCAAGATTTTCACATTTTCCTTTACATATTATTAAACAGTTAAATAAATCTAGATTAATTTCAGTGCATAAAAGGCAAGGGTGCAAACCTAAACCTAAACTCACTCTTAGAATCATCCAGGTGTTCATTGGCAAACTTTAGACAGCCTACACATGTGTCTTCTTGAGCAGAGGAACCTTGCAGGCAATGCAGGATTTTAACAAATTACGGCATAACGTGTTACCAATATTTTTCTTGGTGACTGTGGTTCCAGCTGCCTGAAGATCATTAACAAGTTCCCCCCATGTCGTTTTAGGCTGATTTCTCACCTTCGTCATGATCAAGGATACCCCATGAGGTGAGATTTTGCATGGAGCCCCAGATCAAGGTCGACTGATGGTCACTTTGTATTTCTTCCATTTTCTTACAGTTGTGCCAACAATTGTCTCCTTCTCATCCAGCGTCTTACTTATGGTTTTGTAGCCCATTCCAGCCTGGTGCAGGTCTATGATCTTGTCTCACACAACCTTAAAAAGCTCTTTGGTCTTGCCCATGTTGGAGATTTTAGAGTCTGACAGATTAATTGAGTATGTGGACAGGTGTTTTTTATACAGGTGAAAGTTTAAGACGACTGTCTTTAATGCAAGCAATGAGTTGATTAGGAGCGTCTAACTGGTCTGTAGGAGCCCGAACTATTTAATTCTCTCTGCAAAATGCAAATACATTTATATATTTTATACAATGTAATTTTGTGGCTTTTCATTTAGATATTCTATCTCTCATTGTTAAAATAAAAATACCCTTAAAATGACTGTTCATGTCTTTGTAAGTGGGCAAACCAGCTACTGAATCAGCAAGCGATCAAATAATTATTTCTTCCACTGTATATGTATGGTTATCTATCTAATATGTATGTCCTTTAGAGATCACAGAATACGGTCTTCCTTTGATGACCTTTTTTCTTTTACGGAAGCACAAGTTCACACTTACATTCATATAAACTTAAATTATTAATTATTTTTCTTTTTCTTTTATTTTTATTATTAATTAATTATTAATATTACTAAAATATTACTATTCTTGGTTTCCATGTCTGAGAATCTACCACAATTTGACATTAATATTATGCTTCTGGACAAATCTTCCCTTGAGACTGTATATCTTGTTGAGGGGCCACGTTGTAGGTCTGGCGAGGCGTTACTAGCCCTTCAGCCAGACCCTCTAAATTCAGAAATAATTAATTAATCATTTTTTTAATAAGCTTGAACATAAACTAGTCAAGTCTTGCACATATGATATAATAATCTAAATTGTGACACTCTGTTAGATCAGTTAGATGGTATTTTGTTAGCTGCTTATGTAATATCCAAAAAGATTTATATAATAATTAAGAAAGCATCTGAAACATAGATTATCATCCAACAACTTAAAGAAACATGCATGTTTCCAACTTTAGCAATCGTTATTCTTCTTTTCCATATGAACAGGCGTAGTAAACATAATTTAATTTACATTTACGGCATTTAGCGGGCACCCTTATCCACGACTTACAACTCATACAGTCTTACAAGCAATGGTGGGCTAAGGCTCTTGCTTAAGGATCCAACTGTGGCAGCTTATCAGAGGTGGGATTTGAACCCTAGACCATCAGGTACATAGTCCAGTACCTTAACCGCTAGGCTACCACAGTCCCAATCAGTTTTCAATCATACGCTTGTAGCTTAAACAATCAATTACTTTAATGAGTAAATACTGATCAATTAATTAAATACTAAAGAAATGCTTCAGTGTCACTGGTTCTAGACCAAGCTTGGATTTTGTTCCACAATAACAACAAGAATGCAAGTTTAATAAAAACAAATGTAAAATATTCTGAACTATATGAATGACAACTGAACAGGATGCCTCAAGGCAGGTATTTACATTACTAAATCTACCTTAGAAAATAGCTTAAAAACCTCAGTCAGCCTTGACTGTGCCATAACACACTGAAGACAGTCAACAACTGCAAACATTAATCTCAGCCTAAAGTGTGTCATTTTGATTAAGAGAAACTTCATATAAAAGTAAACCACCAGTTCAGAACATTCACCCATATAATTCTAATCCCTTTTATGTGTGTGAAATCTTCTGTCTACACAGAATATAGAGTAAATGCAACACTCGTTACCAAACATAACACATACTCCCCCCTGTGTTAGCTAATAGCCAATCTAGAGCCATTGCTTAGGACTAGGGGACAGTGAAACTGTGTCCCCTGTATCCTGCTGAAGGACCGGTTCTCTGCCCTCCTCATCAGGTGGCTGTGCCAGGACACAGTGGTTCAGATAATACTAGGTTGAGGTGCCCTCCAGTTGCCCTGCATTGGCTGTAGCTCTTTTGACCAGATAGGGTCCTTCTGATCTCGGCTGTTCGCTCTTCCTTCTGAAAACTCCTCACACACGCGGCCTTCTAGTTTCACATAAGCTCAGTCTCCTTTCTTTCTCCTGTTGAAAGATAACTATCTATTTTAATCAGTTCTTTCATTTATTGTTTGGTCCATAATTCCAGTCCTTCCAATCTTGGACCTTTTATAAGCATTGTAAGTAGTCAGTATAGGCATTGATGAACCAGTAAGCATTTAATGTGGGATTAATCGTGTATTTATTAATTTGTTATTGATTTACTAACCTAATTTTGCTACAATTTAATATATTTTAGTATTTATTTAATTAACATCTAGGCCATCCATGGAGGATGGGTCCCCTGTTGAGTCTTGGTCCTCCTGATTCTGAGTCTTGGTTTCTTCATACCACTTTAGAGATTTTTTCCTTTCCACTGTCACCCTAGGCTTGCTTAACTTGGGATTGGCCATTTAAGATAACGTAATATTGTAAAGCTGCTTTGAGACGATGCTCTGTTGTAAAAAAGCGCTATATAAATAAAATTGAATTGAATTGAATTGAATATTTCTGTTAGTACAAAACCTATAGGCCATTAACAGCAGGAATAATGCTTGTACTCAATTTAACTTAGTTGTTTCACATATTTTATGTATTTTTGCTTTCATAATGCAATTAACTCTGTACTTTGTCTACAAACTTCTTAACATTGTCTGAATTGATCATTGTTGGGATTCTAAATCACAAAGATCACCTCCCTGCACATGAACTTTACTACAGAGTCTGCATTTTTGTGCTCAGCTTTTTTAACTACTACCGCTATGCGCTATGGCATGCTGCCTTTAGTCTACATACAGGGTTCAATTTACATTAGTTTTTTTTTTTTTATATCAAATAATTTACAGTATTGAGCTACATTGAGCTATAACCCAGCATTCCTATGGTTCACTCTCTGTTTTTGTTAGTATAGACTATGCTGGGTTCATTACCTTGAACACCTTAATTGTTATATCAGGCTGAATCAACCAATAAATAAAATTTCTTTGTACAAATTTACCATTTTCTACTAATTTCTACCAATTTTATGGTGTGTCAAAATTTCCAACGGATAACCCATAGGTTCACTGCTTTCATACATCGAAGTAACCTCACTATCTTGGCATTAATTATGACTCCACTCTTACATTTGGGAAGCAAATTGTACTTGGCAGTTTTTATCACCTGAGAAATATTGCAAAACTCAAGCATATTCTGTCCACCAAGGATCTGGAACGTGCCATTCATGCGTTCATCTCCTCACGTCTTGATTATTGCAATTCTCTGTACTTCGGTCTCAGTCAGTCCAACCTGCAATGCCTGCAGTTGGTTCAAAATGCTGCAGCTAGGCTCTTGACAGGCACGAAGAAACGGGAGAGCATCACTTCTGTACTCGCCTCTCTGCACTGGTTACCTATAAGATTTCACATTGAATTTAAGATGCTACTGCTTGTTTTTAAGGCTTTGCATGGTATGGCTCTTAGCTATTTATCTGATATGCTCTCTTTTTGTTCCTCCTCTCGGGCACTGCGTTCTTAAAACCAGGTGTTTTTAGCCGTCCCACGGTCCCGGTTGAAATTTAAAGGGGATCGAACATTCTCAGTCGCTGCACCTAAATTCTGGAACAGCCTTCTATTTCACATAAAATCCTTCATGCGACATTTTAAAAACAAGTTTAAAAACTCATTTATTCGCCTTGGCCTTTGAATTCCTTTAGAGATTTTGTATGACGTTGTTTGACTTAGTGGTTTTGTTTGATCTTAGCGTATTTATTTAAATGAACTCTATATAGGGACTCTGCCTTTTAATTAGGTTATTCTATTGTGCAGCACTTTGGTTGACCCTCGCTGTCTTTGGAAATGTGCTATATAAATAAAGTTGTCTTGTCTTGTCTTGTTTCACCAACCCCTCTGTAGCATGGTGGCAAAGTTATAGCCTACTGGTTGTCTCTTACTTTTTGTATCTGAACTTTGCATTAGCACATTAGAAGCAAATGACCAATTGAAGTATTAAGGATGCAACTCCTGCTTTATTCTGTATTATCTGTATCTGTTTATTAAGTTGTGTGGCCTACCTGTTGCGTCATTTTCCAAATTTTCCACTTTTGCTGCATAGAACTCGATTTGATTCGATGTAACCTGTTAAACCTAGGAATTTGATCATTGCTTATACTTTCACCGGTTTCGGCATTCTGCTACCATTTCAATGTGTTCATTGGAAATGTGTTTTAGTTTCCCCTGAAATTTACCTCAGTCTGGCAGTACTGGAGCTTCTTCAGAGATGTGTCAATTTTCTGCCAAGCTTCTGAGGACCGCAATAGATTTGTTCATTTATCTAGTGAACGGATCATAATATTATCAACATACATAGATCACTGTACTTTTTAGTCTTGCCAGTGAATCACTTAAGTCTGCCTTTAATATTTGGTTATACACATGCAATGAGTGTTCAAAACCCTGTGGCATTCGGGTGTACGTATATTGCTGGAATCGAAATGTAAGTTAAGAGGTTGTGCAAATAAAAGTTGGCTATCCTCAGCCAGTGGAACACTAAAGAACACTGATCACAAATCAGTCACTAATTTTAGTGGGTACTAGGGCTTATAGGGAGGTCAATAATTACAACCCCAATTCCAATGAAGTTGGAATGTTGTGTAAAACATAAAAACAGAACTGCATCTGTCCTGAGAATCCTTGTGTTCGTTGGTGTTGCTGGTAGTCTTGTGGTTTCTGTGGATAGCTCTGTTGATCCGGTAAATAGGGTTTCATTGTTGATGCTCTGCAGGTTTTTGCCAAGTGCCCTGCTTTTCCACAATTCCAGCAGTTTATTGGCTCACTTCCTGCAATTTCCTCGCTAGCTGTGCCTTGCTAGCTTCCTCACTGGAATTCAAGGCTTGTCCTCTGGGTTCATTTAATATATGATCACTTGTGGTGGCTGTTGAATGGCTTAAAATGTGGGTAGCTATGCCGTGGTTGCTGGAGGTACTCCCTGTATGGTTTGCACTACTTGACACACTGCCTCCTTGATCAGAGCATCTCATCTATAGGGTTTGTATCAAACGTATCTGGTAACATTTCCTTCCAGTATAACTGTCTTTTGTACACACTGTGGCTGTGCTGTTGGCTTTGCATTAGTGTTAAGAGGATGCTTAGGATGATTTTCTCACATGGTTCTGCTCTGACTTTGTACAGTCTAAGTATCTGCAGTTCTTTGTCCCCCCAGATCTGTGTCACGATATCTATTTTCCCTCCCAAAATTTTTCACCATTCCTTTAGAAGCAGCATTTTGTAGATTGTAATTATTGTACACAATGTAAAATATATAGACTGTTTGTAATACAGAATATACAGAAATATTTAATTCAACAAAAATAGTATTGACATCATCATCAGTGTATATTATTTTAAAATTGAATGAATATTGGTAAGGAAAAGACATCAGTAACAATGAAATGAACCTAGGGGTGACCATTTATAAAATTACATGTCATATCGTTTAGTTGTCAAGACTATTAAAAGTCATAAGCTGGGAGGAATTCATTACTACAGATACAACCAGCTCAGGCACATAACTTCCAGTATCCATTCAGTCTTTTGACAAAACATGTAATTAATTTGTGTTCCCATTCTACTTACAACTTGTAATGAGGAGCTACTACTCAATACTTATTTTGTCAAAGAGGAAATTAGAATAAACTGTTCTATCATACTTAATATGTGTAAGCTTAAGTAAACAGAAATATTTGTTTCTACATTATAAGCATTGTTAGAACTTGTTGAATACAAACATATTGCTTTGTATATTCCATACTTATAGGGTTGGACCCAAAACTGTACCCAGTGTTTGCTTTGTTATTGAGAAGGTTTGTTTATTTAAAAATACCTGACCCAACTGAACATGTAATTACGTATCAATTATGTATAGATATG
>JAUZST010012891.1:0-7500 GCA_034779995.1 Parotocinclus haroldoi
TATATTACCTCACAAAGCTACAGTAGGTTTTGTAGTAAAACAGTATTAACCACACACTCACACATACACACACACATACACACACACACACACACACACACACACACACACACACACACACACACACACACACCTGTGCAGCCTCTAATACCTTGCACGTAATCCAGTCCAGTCAATGGCGATAATGCAATAACACGGTATGACAATCGCCATATAACTCAAAAGGAAAATAAGAACTAGGGTGCGATCATAGGCACATTATGTATAGTCTTTTATTATATTAATATATTATCAGTCTACGAGTGTGATTTCAGGTACTCGATCAGCCTTTGTCCTTTTCCCTGTGAAGAGACATGTCAAACCAAACTGTTTGCTTCAGTTGCTATAAAGTTTCACTTTAATTTCAGTTATTCTATATATTTATATTTGACCTTGATATGACTTTACTGGTTTTATGCATTTTATTACACCTCTTTATTCATGCTTTTATTAATTATCATCATTAATTAAATACAAATACAGGCATGAAAAACAATGATTTGAGGGTCTGGAATGGATTAAACCTACTGACATTACTTGTTAATAGGAAATTTGTTACCAACTTTGAATAAGTCAAGTTTGAAAGCCTTTTGGAACCAATTAATTTGAATTTCAAGGTTTCACTTTGTATCTATTGAGATATTTGTCCATTTCAAGTCTTGGACATTTGTTCTATTAATATCTACAGGGTGCTTTAAATTATATATTACTAATGTGTATTGAATGTAATTTGGGTCTGTCATTCTCAATTCAGGAGTTTTCTCTCTGATGTTCACTCAGTTCCGCTGCCTCTTACTATCTCTATGCTGCAGTGAGAGCAGTGCTTTGCTTCAGGGTTTACTCTCAAGGATGGTTTTTAACTACCAGAATTGGGATTCTGTCTGAATTTTGATCAGCATATCAGTCAGCCAGCGATGGCTGTACACGGCTTTAGCTTATTCTACAACAAACATGCTCCGGGTATTTTTTTTTACAAAGCTGCTATTAAAAAGACAGCACTTGCTTTTCACCAGTCTGCCTCACTAGTAACATGGATGCCTCGTGAGTGTTTTGAAGTCTAACTGTTTGACATGCTGCCAGCAGTGGATGAAGTGATGAAGAGACTGCAGTGGATGAAGAGAACTAAATTTTGCTGTAGCCCTTCAGGAAGGAAATGGAATGAAAGTGTTTTGGAATTTATAAAGGATTACATATGATTTCCACACGCAAGTGCTCAAACAGCTTTTTTGCATAACAAAAGTCATGCAGCATTCAATCGGGTTTAGAATAGCCTAATGCAGTGGTTCCCAAAGTGGGGGTGGCGGGCTAGAGCAAGGCAAATGAATGAGAGATGTCTGATCCAGGAAGATTCATAATGCATGCCACTATAATAATTATACTGTATATGTGATTTGTCACTTTGTTTTGTTCAAGAAGCAGTTGCGGTTATTAATGTTTTAAATATGTTCCAGTGCAGTTTGGAGACAAGGGATGTGTACTTGAGTGCCAGAATGGGGGGAGAGGGGGTTTTGAGATAAAATTTTGAACTACAAATGAGAGATGTTGCAGTGTAATAATAAGTGCATTTCAAAATGTACAGTGTACAACTCACAGAAGACAGACAGGATTTCATAACAACATATACGTTTACATTGAAACTAGTCATACATGCACTTATGTACATACTTGTAGGACACAGAGAGAGGACTAATTCGGAGTAATCGAACCTCGAATGCTGGAGCTGTAATGCGACTGTGCTAGCTACTGGGCCACCCCCAGTCAAAGTGTCATAGAACAGAAACAGCACAAAATTGAAAAAATAAAATAATAAGCCAGTAAAATGAAGTATAAAAATTACAAATTGAGAAATGCAATGTCTTTCTTCAACTAGTGTTTAAGAAATGATAGTAATGTGATGTATACACAGGGAGATGCAGTGGGAGGGAGCTCCAGAGTTGGGCCTGCGACGTGAAAAGCTCTATCACCAAACGTGTAACCTGGAGGGAAGGACAGAGCAAATGAGAAGCAGAGGACCAGCGCGAGTGAGAAGGAGAGTGCTTAGCCAACAAGTTAGAGAGATAAGAAGGAGTCAGACCATGGAGAGATTAAAAATACTAAAAGAAAGATTTTATACCAAATCTAGAAATGAACAAGAAGCCATTGCAGGTGTTTTGAGTGTATAGGTTATATGCTGGTATCTGGTGTGCATGAGTACTCTAGCTGCTGAAATCCGGACATATAGTCAGACATGTAGCCTTTTGAGGCTACAGCCATAAAGAACAGAATTACAACCCCAATTCCAATAAAGTTGGGGCGTTATGTACAACATAAATAAAAACGGAACGCAATGATCTGCAAAACCTTTTCAACCATATTTAATTGAATACACTACAAAGACAAGATAATAAATGTTCAAATGGATAAACTTTATTGTTTTTTGCAAATATTCACTCATTGGAATTTGATGAATGCAACACATTCCTGAAAAGTTGGGACAAAGGCAACTAAAGACTGGGAAAGTTGAGGAATGCTCAAAAATCACCTATTTGGAACATTCCACAGATGAATGTCTTGATTGGGTATAAATGGGGCATCCTTAAATGGCTTAGGCGTTCACAAGCAAGGATGGGGTGAGGTTCACCACTTTGTGAACAACTGCATGAGCAAAAAGTCCAAAAGTTTAAGAGCAACGTTTCTCATCATGCAATTGCAAGGAATTTAGGGATTTCATCATCTACAAGTCCATAATATCATCAAAAGGCTCCAAGAATCTGGAGAAATCTCTGCAAGTTTGCAACAAGCCTGAAAGCCTACATTGAATGTCCCTGACCTTTAATCGCTTAGTCGGCACTGCATTAAAAACATCATTCTGTAATGGATATTACCACATGGGCTGAGAAACACTTCAGGAAACCATTGTCAGTGAACATGTTTCTTCTCTCCATCTACAAGTGCAAGTTAAAACTCTACCATGCAAAGCAAAAGTCATATATCAACAACACCTAGAAATGGAGCCTGCTTCTCTGGACTCGAGCTCATCTTAGATGGACTGATTCAAAGTGTAAAACTGTCCTGTGGTCTGACGAGCCTACATTTCAAATTGTTTTTGGAAATCATGGACATCGTGTCCAAAAAGGACTGTCCTGATTGTTATCAGCGCAAAATTCAAAAGCAAGTATCTGTGATGGTATGCAGGCTGGCAATGATTTTAATACGTAAAAAAATCAGTTTTTGTTACGATTTTAATCAACATCAAACAAAAGTAAGGAGTCAAAAATTACAATAAAATAAGCACAGGACATCACAAAGTCAAAAATAGATATGGCTGATATAGGTTCCATATTTTAGATTGACCAGCAAATTAATATTTAAGCAGCTCAAGTCATTACTGATGTAATCTCCTTTACCACTCCCAATTTCCTTCCACCCCCATTAAAAACTGGCTTAAACTCCCAGACCTTCTGATACACCTGCTGTGTTCAACATTATCCAAAACATTTATATGTCTAATGCGATTTACAGTCGCCATATCAGAGGATAAGATCATTTGGCTACTGTTCTGTTACTGCCTGTTAAGAATGCTTGGCAACCCTGGCCCACCCCATCCCACGCATCTCATGCTCTGAGCTGTTGCCTCCCACCTATCTGTCTATACTGCTTTGTTTGTATCCTATGTTTTATTTCTTCTTTTTGCATGACTTTTGCTCTCTGCTCTTTCCATCTTTCCACCCACCAAGGATCACTTCCCCTCTAACTGATCCCCTGGGAGACTTTCTGCATGCTGTTATTTGAGCTTATCTAGCTATCTAACAAATCAGCGTTTGTTTTACCAGCTGAATACTCACCACTTATTAAACACACACTAAACATGAAAATAGCAACTGCTGGACTAACGAAATGACTAAAAAAATAGAAATAAAAAAATAAAATAAAGTACAATACTGTGCAAAAGTCTTGGGTATTCTATTTTTTTAATTTATATTTTGCTTATTCTTAATTTTAGTGGTCACTGCACTAATTTCAGTCTGTAATTACAGACTGTAGTCAATCTGTTTCTCTACATACTATGTTTGTCCCCTTTATGATGTTTTCCAATGGTCAGGACCCCCACAGGACCAGCAGAGATCAGGTACTATTTTGGTTGTGGATCATTCTCAGCACAACAGTAAACCACCTCAGTGTCCAGGCACCAGCATCTTGTGAGCATTGATGAAAAATTAGAAGATGACTAACACAAACTGTGCAACAACGGATGAGCTGCTGTCTTTCACTCTGGGTCTACAAAGTGGAACAATATGTTGAACGTCTCTAATAAAATGGACAGTGAGTGAACAGTGGTTAAAAACTCCAGCAACACTTACGTGTCTGATCCAGTACAATAACAACCATAGTGCAATGCTGAGAATGAACCACCACCCAAATAGCATTTGATCTTTTCTGGTCCTGTGGGGGTCCTGACCATTAAAAACAGAGTAAAGGGGACTAATAAGGTATGTAGGGAATCAGATGGACTATGGTGTTTATTTGTAGAATATAATTTGGAAAATCATAGAATGCTTAAGACCTTTGCACTGTAGTGTAGCTGAAGTACTATTCAATGCAGTCCTTCAAGAAATTTTTTTAACTGCATCTTCATCCAAGTCAATTTCCTCTCTTTTTTTGTGTTTCTATATGTACGCCGTGCACGTCTGCATGACTTTTAAGTGTAAAATACAGAGGTTATGCCTGAGGACAGAGCTTCATTGTACAACCCTAATTACAATTAAGTTGGAACGCTGTATATAACAAAGAAAAACAGAATACAGTGATTTGTAAATCTTTTTCAACCCATATTCAATTGAATACAGTACAAAGACGAGATATTTAATATTCAAATGGATAAACATTTTTGCTAATATTCACATATTTTGAATTTGAGGCCTGCAAAACATTCCAAAAAAGTTGGGACTGGGCATGTTTAGTAGACAGATCTGGACTTCAGGCAGGCCATTCTAGTACCCACATTTTTTTACCACAAAGCCATGCTGTTATATCACAGAATGTGGTTTGGCATTGTCTTGCTAAGATAAACAGGGACATCCCTGAAAAATTTGCTTGGATGGCAGCACATGTTGCTCCAATGTACCTTTCAACAGTAATTGTGGCTACACAGATGTGCAAGTTACCCATGCCATGGACACACCCCCATACCACACATATACTGGCTTTTGAACTTTGCATTGATAACAATCCAGACAGTTCTTTTCCTCTCTGGCCTGAAGGACACAACGTCCATGATTTTCAAAAACAATTTGAAATGTGGACCCGGCAGATCACAGTAGTGTAATCATTTGAATGTGGGTTGAAACAGATTTGCAAATCATCGTATTTTGTTTTTTTATGTTTTACACAACGTCGCAACTTCACTGGAATTGGGGTTGTAAGATCTTTGTTGAACCAGCTCAGGCAGACAGCAAAGAACACATTTTGCCAGTGTCTGTGGGTGGATTTACTAAATTATTCAGGATATTGAAACAAAAAGCACATTGTAATAGCATTCCTAGGCCTTATCATGGTCCACCACACTTTTGATATTCTCAGTAGCTCTGCTGAACCTCTGTCACAGCGCTGCTTCTGTTCTGAGCTGATTTCAGCATAAATCACTCACAATAGAAATATATTCACACAATTATGGTGCTGTGCATATTACTGGTATTCATTACATGCCCAGATAAGACACATCCTAATCACAAAAAACTAGAGATACAATATGTATGTTTATAATTAAGGTATAAAATAAGGTATCCATTTTAAGTGCCAACCAAGTCTATATATACACACTAAAAAATTCTGAAATCAATTCTTGATAACTGGGATATTTATACGGTCAGATAAGTAGAGGTGTCTTTGTTAATCAGTTGTTTCAGCTACTTTGATGTTAATGCACCATGTTAATTAGCAACATGTGTATATTAGAAGCAACAATGAGATGCCCCTCAAAACAGGAATGGTTTAATAATTGGAAGCCAGTAACATTTTGTTCCAGTAATAGTATCATGGTGCGGTACCTGGACCCCACAGAGGTTGCCTAGGTGTCCAACTCCTGCACGATGGCACATTAGTACATGGCATATTGCCAGATGGTCTGCTTTGTCTCCCATCAAATTCTTAAGAGCATGGTGGAGAGTTCAGGAGACACTCTAGGAGTGCTGGACAAGCCTGTAGAAGGTACTTTACCCCTCAGCAGGACCAGTATCTGTGAGGTACAGGATGAGCAATGCCATATCCCTACAATGTGACCTCTAGCAGGCCACTGGTGTGAATGTGTCTGACCAAACAATCAGAAACAGGCTTAATAAGAGTGGCCTGAGGGCTTGACGTCCTGTACTGTACCTTGCCCAGCACTGTAGAGTTGGATTGACATTTGCCACAGAACTCCATAATTGTCAAATCCGCTACTGGCACCCTGTGCTTTTCACAAATAAGTGCGGGTATCACCGGAGAACATATGACAGGGTCTGGATACGCCGTGGAGAACATTATGCTGCCTGCAACATCGTTCAGCATGACCGGTTTGGTGTTGGTTCAGTGACAGTCTGGAGAAAACATATGTAGAAACATCTCTATTGGGCCAGGTATGAGTCATTGTGTAAAGTTATTGCTGTGGGCAGAAATGACTATCTGTATGGGTCCTTATTGCAGTAAAGCTGAAGAAGCCTCTTACTAAACACACTCCTCTGTCTGTCCAGCAGACTATGTAAAGGGTGTGTTGTGTTGTCCATTACTGTAATCAATTTGTGTAGCACTCTTCTCTCCACAGCCATTTCTTTGGGTTCTAGAGTAGTCCCAAGGACAGAACCAGCCTTATTTAAGAGTCTGTTTAGTCTCTTCAATCACTAACCCGGATTCTGCCTCTCCGACAAATGTCTGCAAAGAAAATTTCCACAACAGACTTGTAGTACATATGCAGCATTTTGTTGCACACAATTAATGACCTAAGCTTAATCAAGAAGTAGAGTCTGCTCTGCTCTGCCTCTGTGTTGCATCTCCAGAGTAGTTTGTTGTCCAAGTGAGCACCCAGGTATCTGTGGCTCGCCATCATTTCCACCTCTTCTTCCAGGATAAATATGGTGTCTGACGTAGCACTGGTCTTCCAAAAATACACAACCTTCTCATCCTGGGTTACCAAACCAGATCACAAACCTAAAACTACCTAGAACACTGTGAAATATTATTTAATATATGTGCCTGGTCACTAACATTACAATGAAATATGATAATTAAATGATTAAATAACTGAATAATAATTAATACAATATTTCAGAAATCTTTTTTGCATTGTTGTGTCACTCCATATCCCAACTATGACTTAATTCTTTTGTTTCAGAAGAAAAGAAATCCATACTTATAATATACTTATATATACTTATATATATATTTCAGTGATGTCCCCAAGCTTTCACTCAGTACGGTTCCACTAACCTTTGCATTTACATAATGATT
>JAUZST010012892.1:0-11244 GCA_034779995.1 Parotocinclus haroldoi
ATAAACATTTAATATCTTATATAAATTATAGCACGTCCCGTCCTGTAACATAGGGCATGTTCGATTAATCGTCCCAGGCGCTTATTAGGACCAAAACGATCCTGTCCCGATGTGCCCCCATTAACCGGATTAACTGTACTAAAATCATCTGTTTTTTTTTTCTTAAGATAGAAATAAATAAATAAATAAACTAACGATAATCCTTCATTTACCAAACAAACATCAGGTATTATTCAACTTCAAAATAAATTAAACTTTAAAATTATATTTGTTAATTTCCAAAGCTGCAAATGGCAATAATCTGCTTTTAAAAAATGTAAATCTATTTAATTTATTTATATATAAAAACTGATACACATGGTCGTCTTAATTTCCAAACATACACCTATTATTGACTTTAACATAAATAATTATGTAATTAAATTTAAATAAGATAATAAAATAAATAAATAAGGATAATATGATAGTAGCTAATTAAAAAAAACTGGTATTCTGATATTATTCTGCTTAAAATAAATTAAAAAAAACGAAATAAAGATCATTTCTTTTTTAAAAAAAAAACAAACAAACAAATGCAAGGATATATCTGGTATGTTTTAATATTCTAAACATAACATACATTTGGTGGTTAGCACCGCCGCCTCACAGCTCCCGGGTTTGAGTCCCAACCCATCTTCCATCTGAGTGGATTTAGCATGTTCTCCCTGTGTTTGCATGAGTTTCCTTCAGGTACTTCCAGTTTCCTCCCACGTTCTGTAGATATTCATTAGGACAACTGGTGTCTCTAAAGTGAGTGTGTGTGTGTGTGTGTGTGTCCGGTGACGGAGTACCTGCCTTGTGTCCTGTGTTTCCGGTTAGGGCCCAACCCCGTAGTGAATTAAGCAGGTATGGAAACTGCCAAATGATGTCATCGTCTCACAAAAAGAAAAAAAGACCTCAAAAATGAATTCCAAAAATGATTAAAGTATAAGCAAGAAGCAACAACAAAGGAAATTTCTCAGTTTCTAAAAATGCATCTGACTTGGTTCTGTTCCTTCATAAACGAAATAACTCTGATTTCTTAAGTAAAATCATGTCTTAGGATTCAAATTTAAATAAAAATAAATCAAATCAAATTCAGTTCTCTGGTGAGAGTAACCGGTGGCTTCGAGTGGGGCTTTTATCATGCAGGTCAGGGGATGTGTTTCGTGGGGCCCTGTATAATTCGTACCTCTGTTTGAGCCCTGCGACTTCTGGGTTAGGGTCCGGACCCTCCACATGACCCTGAGCAGCATAAGCATGGGTACAAGTGGAGACTTTTTTCTTAATATCAGTATTTATTTACTGACCCTGGAAAATCCTGAACTTCTAATAAAACGTGTGTGTGTGTGTGTGTGTGTGTGTGTGTGTGTGTGTGTGTAGACACTCCAGACAAAACATGGGCATTTGATTGACAGCTCTCGATCCCTCCCTTTTGAAATCCAAAGACGAAACAGCGGCGTTAATTGCAGAGCTAATTTGGATTATTAGACGTCATTTAGCACGTTCGTCGCCTCCAAGGCTCGTGTTGAGCAAACCAACAGCCGAGCGCCTCCAGGTAAAGCCGCCTTCTGTCCCAGACGCTCCCACGTGGCAAAACACACATCGATTAACGATTAATAACCAATTAATCAAGACCCTTTGTGATCTGATACCTACGTGCATTTTATCCAGCTCTATTCAGCCCTAATCTCCCTCTGGCCCAGTGCAGGCGGCTTCCCAGTTCCCCTCAATACCATTCCAGGATCAGCTTCTTTTTGTCCGTGTGTGTGTGTGTGTGTGTGTGTGTGTGTGTGTGTGTGTGTGTGTGTGGAGTTATAAAGGTTGCACAGGCTGACACCTGGGCAAACAAGGCTTAAAAAAACTCTGTCATCAAGTCAGGCCGAACTGCTGCTGCTGCTTTTGTCGAGGCTCACAAAAGAAAGGCGTATGAATTAATTTAACACTTTGTACTCTTTAAAAATATCTCTCTAAAAGCTGGGATTTGGAAGCTGTTTTCTTGCTCTGCAAATGGATGACCGGTTCCAGCCCGTACTTGATGCGTCTCGTTCTTCAGATGCCTGTTGTTTTCAAGAAAGGAAAAAGAAAAAAAGAAAAAGGAAAAACATGTTGTGATTTACAAAAAACACACTGGGTGTGATTTTCTGTTTTATTTTTTTTCCCCCCCACACCGCACATGACGACGTTTTTGTGTTTGGTTTCTTTTATTATTCCCTTTTGTGCATCCTCAACTTCCAAAAATATCTCTTGAACGTCTTCACTGCGTCCTTCGGTACCTTTTCTATGTGCAAAAAGTAACAAACAGTTTATGGTTGCTCTACCGCAGTTCTGATTTTATCTCCAAATACACACAGAATAGACTTTAATATTCCCTAAAATGTCACTTACTATCCTTTGCTTTATTGATTGTAAATAATAATAATAATAATAATAATAATAAGTAGAAGCCCCTTATGATTCACATTTTAACAAAACAAAACAATCGAAATTACATTTCCTCTATTTCCTCCGTTGGATTCTTATTTTCAAAAATATTAAAGTTCCTTCGTCCCAAAATATCTGATTTATCCCAAATTGCATCAGTTACAAAACATCAAAAACCCACGACTTTCCAAATATACTTCAAATACTCTTGAGTTCCCAAAATACTGCACCTTTCTCTTATTATTTCTCTTTTGGGCAATAAAAAAAAAATCTGTTACGCTTCTTAATTTATTTAAAAAATAACTATTGTTTGTAAACCAAACCACGTTTGACTTATTTTTATTTTCAGGCTGCAGTGTAGGTCTTGTTTTGTTTGGTGGCTTCACTTTTTAAAATGCGTTTTACTTATTTATTTTTGTTGTTGTTGTTTGGACCCTTCGTAATGATGACGCGCCCGAAATGAGGGCTTTTGGGGAACTTTTTGGAGGTCATGTGCCTCATGGGTCCTCGTGGTCTCACGCATGCATGTAGCATGTAGTTTAAAAAAATCCCTCATATTAGCGTGTAAAGCTAAGAGATGCATTAAGGAAAAGCAGTGATTGTTTGCTCAGCGCCACATCCTGTATGTTCTTTAACCTCTTGATCGCCGCAGTTTGGTCGTGGTTGTGTCAGGTTTAACTGGGGATATCTGGGCCTCGTTTGGTTGGATTCTCCCTGAGCACGCCGTTCCATTCCTTCACTTCAAACGGAATACGTCCTCCATTAGAGATTAACCATCCGCGGCTGGAGATTAGCCAAAATGGCTGAAAACGATGGCGTGTTTGTGTTCCTTTGGCGTGCCAGTCTTTGTGGTGAGCGCTTAAAGCACTGGGGACGAGGATGTTAGCAAAGGCCGAGGGATGAAGAGCTCAGGGAAAAGAAGCTTTAAGTGCTGCGAAAGAAAGAGAAAAATCCAACCGCATTCCAGCATTTGGCGCTAAAACGCCGGTTTGTTTGCAGACTTTAAGCTACGCTAAGTTCGTTGTTTTAGATTCGTTTTTTGCGCTGGACTTGAATTAGGTTCTAGCGTGTGAGATTTTAACAGACTTTCATGCTAATAACACGCTGCGCGACTTTGTCTGTGGGAAAACGGAAGAAGACGATCGAGCTAACAATGCTTAACCGCTACAGGGCGATTAACATGAAGCTTCACTCACTAGCAACAGTGTAGCAGCTGTAATAAAAAGCTAAAACGCTAATTAGCGATTAGCTAATCGCTAATTACTGTTGCTTACAGAGCTAGCTAAAGGAACAGTGCACATAAATGCTACTATCGCTGTAGGCTGTGGGAGTCAAATTGATTAAACGAGCTAATGCTCGCTTTTAACTGCTAAAAACGTTTGTTAAGTGATTGTATCACAATTGAGACTTACTATCAAATAAAGAAGCTAATTAAACAGATAGCTAAAGTCGTGAAGTTGATCAGTGCTACTAGTGCTGCTTGCTGCAAGAAACAATTTGGATTAAACGTGCTAAAAACATTTTTAAAGTGCATTTTAGACCAATTTAATCAGTCTTGGACCATGAATAAGACTTACTATTAAAGAAAGGAGCTAATTAACATAGCAGCTCCATTATTAAACTGCTGGTTTCTGGGCTCATTAGCAGTGCACTAAGATATGGTCCAACATGCTAATCCTAGCGCTAGCTGATCGCTAATTAGCGCTTTTAAAGAGCTAGCTAGATGTATAGTGTAGATCAATGTTTCTAGCGCTGCTTGCTGAGGGAATCAAATTGAATTAACAAGACACTGCTGCTGAAAAGTTTTTAAAGTAATTGTGTCATAGTTAAGACTTATTATAGTAAATAAAGAAGCTAATTAAACAGATAGCGCTGCTTGCTGTGAGAATCTAGTAATGAATAAAATAGCTAATGTGTGGATGTAGACCATTATATGCTATATGCTTTAGTTAGCTAAGCTAACTGTCCAGCTAAGCTACGTGATGAATGCCGCACACGCAAGCTAGGCTATTCTTCTATCTCAATGCTACATCATAATGAAGCCAGTTAGCCGAGGAAAGGCGTGCAGATCGTTTATTTATCAGCATTATGGTTTAAATTGCTTTAAAAGGACACTGAAGCCAAATCCGTAAAAAGTTCACCCCTGACGTCAAGTCGGCTCTTTGATCTCGCCTCTGCCACTCCCAGGGCGCTGCTAGCACTAATGCTAATGCTAACATCATAGCCGTGTATTGACAGGAGCGGCTCAGAAGGCTTTGCTCGCATCATCTGTAAAACGCAGGTAGAGGTCATGTGTGTTTAGCGTCTCTCAGACACGCGTGTGCACGCCGCCGCTGAACCGGCTAGCCGCTATTGTGCGAAAGTTCCGGCACGTCGTCACTCACATGGCGTGTTTTAAACGAACAACAAACAAATCCAGAGTCTTCTGGATCATCTGGAAGGGTGCCAAACGTTTTGCACTGATTTATTTTGTTTTGCCATAAAGGCTGAGACTAAGTCGGAGTTTAAATATTAAAGACTGAGACTAATCCAGAATTACAAACTTCAAGATGGAAATAATCCAGATTGAGACATTTAAAGGCTGGGATTAATCCAGAGTTACAACCTCAAAGACTCGGACTAATTCAGAATTAGAAACTTCAACAGGAAGTAATATAGATATTATAAATATATATTATATATATAGAATATTAAAACCTTACAGACTGAGAACATTCCAGAATTACAAACTTCAAACGCCAATTTCAGAGTTACAGTATTAAAGTCTAATCCAGAGTTTAAATATTAAAGACTGAGACTAATCCAGGGTTTATATATATATATATATATATTTTTTTTTTTTTTCCAGAATTTAGCAGATGCTCTTATCCAGAGCGACTTACAATTAATACAGTCTTAAGCAATTGTGGGTTAAAGGTCTTATTCAAGGACCCAACTGTGGCAGCTTGGCAGAGGTAGGATTTGAACCCCGGACCTTCTGGTCCAGAGTCCAGTACCTTAACCGCTAGGCTACCACAGGCCTAAGACTGAGACTAACTTATATTAAAGATTGAGACCAATCCAGAATTACAAACTGAAAGACATAATCCAAAGACTGATATTAATCCAAATGTATATCCTTAAAGATGGATTATAATGTTATAGAGTTAAAACCCTCAAGATTTCGAATAATCCAAAAAAAATTGAAATTTCAAGAATGAGACTAAGTCAGAGTTTGAACCTTACAGACCTTACAGATCTAGAAATTGTATTTTTTTTTCAACTGAGAGTTGGGAACCAATCCAGAGTTACAAACATAAAGACTGGGACTAATCTAGAAATAGCGGACAGCGGCACATGCCCCTGGCTGGACGAAACATAACACTGGGAATCGGACACCTGACAAAAAACAGAGTATGTCAGGTATTAGAGTATTGGATCCCACCTCTGGCGAGGTGAGGTTTGTTCATGTCTGTGTGTCCCTGTTCCTTTCTGTCCTTTTGTAGCTTTGGAATGGATGGAATGAAATATAAAGTGTTTTTTTTCTGGGATTAGAAGGTGAAGGCTTGATGTGCCTTAAGTACAGCGATGTGTCAGAGAGAGAGAGAGAGAGAGAGAGAGAGAGAGAGATGGACGTCTATGAAGTGTCTCCACTCAGGGAGATTAGCCTCTAATTCCGGCTGCTAATGAAACCCAAGGCCGAGCGTGTCTGCTACAAAAGACGTGTTAGTGGATTTATCTGTGGAGGAATTCCTCGGCGTTCAGGATTAGCCGAGCGGGAATCTTCTCTCCACTTCATCACTTCATCACTTCAGCCCCCTCACGCCAATAAAAGCCTCATTTCAGGACCTGTTTGGACGGATTTGGGCCCTAATCCGGCGTCTCTCGCTGTTCTCACCCCGTGTAATGAATGATTTGAGTCTGGGAACATAAACAGGACGGCCTTTTCTACGTACAGATTAATTCTGGATCACAGCGAGGTTTACTAAACTCAGGAGTGACGCTGCAGCGTGAGATTGGGCTCACGTTTGGTATTTTGGATACGAAGCGGCGGTTCGGGTGGAGAGTCGTTAACAGCACGGACCTGTCTGCAGTGTCACCCATGATTAAAGAGGAACGAAATTCTAAATGGGTTTAGCAACGAAAGAAAAGCGATTTGACTCGATTAAAGCACGAGCCGGGCTGACTTTATATTTATATTAAATCATAGTAAAGGAGAGGCAAACAAAAATAAAACGGAAAAGAGCATGCCCGAAACGAATGAACCTGTTGATCTGAGCAACGTTAGAGATATAAAAATCTTCTAATGAAATATTACATCATCATATATTACATTACATTCAGAAACAAGCAATCCATAAAAATATATATATGTAATAAATAACATGGTAAAGTTAAATAACACTCAATAACCTTTATGGAGCCTAGTTTTTGTTTATTATTGTTTCCGTAATTCTGTTTGTTAGCTGGACGATATTAGGTCGGTTCCTCTGACCCCCTTGGTTTGAGGACGGGGAGGGGCCGGTGGTTTGGGGGGTCCGGTACCGGGGCTCAGTTAGCATGGGGTGATGGAGGAAGTTCTCATGAACGGTGCTGAGGATTCTAAAAAGGCACGAACAACGCGCCATCACGCAGACCTTATTTAAGGTGTAAACACCTCGCTTCATCTCTGATTGTAGGTCCGCCCACGGCTCCAGAGCCACACCATTCATAAAAGGATTGGCCCTTCCCCAAAAATAACAATTACCTCCCTTCTGTTCACACACAGACACAAACAGTCATACACTGTTTACTAAACACCTCTCTAAACCCGCCAGTGCAGACGGACCGCTGCCTCAGCTCCGACCTCAGGCCCGGACCCCAGCCCCGACCCCAGCCAGCCCCGACCTGACTGGCACGACTTCAGCGTTTCGGGTGCAACACGAACCCCCCATGCTCCTAAAACAAGAGGCAAGAACGACACGAATTTATCTTACATTATTACTAAAAAACGGTCATCAATAATCAGAAATAATCACACGAACCTACGCCACGCCCAAAAACAATCTTTTAAATGTTTATATATTGTACTGCTTATGAGTTAATAAAAAATAATTTAATAATAATCGCATTCAAAATCAAACGTAAAAATGTCAAAACGATGAAAAACGATCCACGCTTTTTATTTTTTATTCGAAAATACGTTCTCGTTTCTGTTCATTTTTAATGATAAGTAATCCGAAAAAGGCACGATTTGTAAACAAAAAATATTTGTTTAATTTGCTGTCCGTTTTTTCTCTGCCAGTGATAAAGAAATTCAATTTTTTAAAACGTTTTTTGTCTCCGTTATTAAAAAAATTAAAGAAAGCATCACTTTAAAATTATTATTATTTTTTTTACTTCAAGATTCCTCACAATTTAATTGTTTTTGACCCTTTTTATTTATTGGAGTAATTAATTAATGAATTCATTAAACGAGTCATCATCGGTTGTGAAAAAAAAAGGAATTTCTTTTTAGTATTTCAAACATTTAAAAATAGATCACAACTTATAATAAATAATAAATAAACAAGAAATTATATTATGCGTATAATGCGTGTTTTGAAATGTTTTATTATTTTGTTTGATCGTTTTTTTTGTTTTGTTTTTTTTTTACAGATCACAAAGCAAAACAATAGAAAATTATGTATCGGCTGACGAATAAATCACGTATGAAAGCAATCAATCAAAGCGTTTTCATTAGTTCAGGAAAAAAAATGATCCGAAACGTCAAACATTGCTCCAAAATATGTCTTTTTTGGATTTAGAAGCTGAGGGTGTGGCTGCTACAGATCTAAAATCAGTAAATCGATTCTTTCTAAACAGAGTTATGTTCAGACGTGGAAAGCTGTTACTTTAAATCACGACCCTCCCCGCTTTTGTCGCGTCGTTATTTTTTAATTCCGCCCAGCCTCGAGCTAAAGTTTTGCGCCCCCCCCCGTCCCCGATCGTTTTTACCAAACGCTCTGAGACCTGAATGAGCTTTAGCACGCGCCGCGAGGAACCGGCCCTAATTAAATCTTCCACATAACGGCATCGTTCAGGAAACGGCGGCGGGACTCCCGCGTAGCCGCGCGGCTAATTGGGAAGCGGAAAGCGTGACGGCATCGGGACGGCTCGCTTCGGGATGATGCAGCAGCACCTTTTGATGGGCGCGTGCACAGGTGTGTCATTAAGCGTCTTAAGTGGGAAAGCAGGGATGCGGTAAATACCGTTGTGGACCCTTTAATACTCGTTTAAGAGCTTTCATGTTCCATCTCTTCTGCAGCCAAACGAGCGCTAGTTACAGGGCCTGCTAAATCACCGCTTTCAGGCTTCAGCAGGTGCCGCGTGAAATCTGAAATTAGGCACAAAGATGTGCTGATCTTCACGTCTGGGGCGGCTCTGCGCAGGGCTGGGGCGCGGGCCGGGGGAGTGCCCACGATTACCTTACACGAGGTTAAACTCTGCTTCTAAACACCTGCTCTTGTTCCTTACAGCGGGAGCCTCGCACGAGTCCAAATCTAAGGAGGAGCCTCGTACTCCGTACTCGAGGTGCTTCCGCCTGGACCGTGACCCCAGGACGGGCCTGCTACTCGTTTGTTTTCGGGTTTGTCTCACATCAGGCTTGGGAACTCCATCGTGAAGTCGGCGCGCGAGACTAAGAAGTCAACCTGTCATTTCTGCCCGGGGTGCCAAAACTTTTGCTCGAGACTGTATATTATTAGTGAGATGGAGCAGTGCTGCATCCATACGTACAGGAAACGCAGCCGCCACTGTTATTATCCCGCTCCTGCGGTTTAAAGCTAAGAGCCAGCTGCTCTGCTCTAAACAGCAGCTCCCGACGAACCCCAGGCCGGGCACCATACACACGGCTGGGGTAGCCCAGGTTACGGGGCCCTGGATTGGACCGCCGACCCATTTAAAGGGCGGGCAGTGGATTCTGGGGTAAGTCCTGGACCTCTGCTGGGATAACTGGGGTCCAATCGGGAAGGTACATGTGCTTCGTTTCTTTCCTGTAGGGGATTGCAATTGCAACTCTGGCAACCCTGGATCTATGGATGCTCAAATCATTTTTAAAAAAAAGCCTCTGGGGAGCGTCCAGCGTCCAGCCCAACGGTCCAGTGGGAGCGAGGAAGTGACTGACTCAGCTCACCAGAGACGAGACCCAAACTCGAGAGGTTCGGACGCAACAGTGTTGTTATGCCCAGATGTTACGTTTGTTTGTTTCTGGTTCCTGGTTCTGTTAAGGCCAGATGTTGCAGTCTTGGTTCCTGGCACCAACTGGTCCGGGTGTTTCTTCACATGGTTACGGGTTCTTGGTTCTGGTAAGTCCATTGCTTTGTTATTACTTTGTGGGGTTTTGGTTCCTGATGCCATTAAGTCCAGATCTTCCGGTTTTACACACTCACAGCAATCCTGTCCAGGTGTTTCTTCACGTGGTTCCGGGTTCTTGGTTTTATTCTTGGTTTCGGTTCCCGATGCCGTTAAGTCCATGGTCCCTCGTGTACCGTCGGTTCCTGGTGATTCAGTACAGATGTTTAGATTCATGCAGTGCCGGTTCCTGGTAATCCAGAGGTTCCACTTCTCTGTGGTTATGTCTCCTGGTAAGGTTGATGCCTGGGCGTGTCCCCGCCTTGCCAGATGTTCCCACTCTGGGTGTGGACTCCCTTGGGGAGCTTCTGGTTGCCAGTACAGAGATGATCCCTGATGTTTGCGTCCGATGAGGTTAACTATAACCTTGGTGATGTTTTGTTCTCGTTCCAGGTCCCTTCGCCGGGTCCAGCGCTCGTATCCTGGTTGCTATAGCGATGACACGGCCTTGATGGAAGCGAATGTTAGCGTGCAAAGAATTTCTCCATTAGAGCGTTCGGGCGCTGTGAAACACCGTTATGGATTAGATTCAGCGAGCGAGCACAAGAGCAATCCAATAAGCAATCCAATCAGACGCGGCGACGTCCCTCAGCCGTCCATCAGCCGTCCATCAGCCGTCCATCAGCCGTCCATCAGTGCTCCGGGTCTGTACTCCCGCTAATTAGCACGACATTAGCATCAAACAATGCAATTTAGATCAGAAAGCAATCCGTTTGATTTATTCCCATAATGGGACGCATTTCATTTGAACTTTCTAACAGAGGCTTAGCCAAAAAACTCACGCCTTTATACCCTACCTCCCAGTGCAGAGTCTAGGTCCAGACCGGGACAGGGGTGTCCCCATGTTATACTGTTATTATTACGGGTGGATTTTATCACATGACCTGTTAAAAAGTGGCAAACGTCCAGTTTTTGAGTGAAGAAATAAATAGATCGATCGATATATGAAACGTTTTCACTACGAAATAAAACAAATAAATCTAAACAATTATGTTTAAACAAATAAAATGTAATTTGTTTACATAATAGGATATAAATTGATAAATAAATGAGTATATCAAAAATATTTTAGATCTATATTATTATATATATTTGGGCCACCTAATTTTTTTTTTTTTTTTTGAAGTGGTAAACGTCCTGTTCACAAGAGAATAAATAATAAATAAATCAATAATAAATCAATATATAAAGCACATAAATGAATCATTTCATATCCAACATGTGGCTTCTTAAAATAAATAAAACAAGTACATATATTTAGGGGTAATTTAAAATATATAGTTTATATATTTATTCATCTTTGGTTTCACCACCTGGTATTTTGGGCAATAAATATATTAATATATAAGTAATTTATTTTAGATGTATATTAATATTTGGTTGTACCTGATTTTAAAAAAGTGATAATAATAAATAGAGAGATAAATAAATAAATAAATAAGTATAGATCGG
>JAUZST010012893.1:0-11244 GCA_034779995.1 Parotocinclus haroldoi
CTGTTCGTAATGTCATACTAGTATACACTTACAGGCCACTATATTAGGAACACTTATATTAGGAACACAGACTTATCAGACCAGGCAACATTTTTACAATCTTCTACTGTCCAGTTTTGGTGGGACCGTGTAAATTGTAGCCTGTTACCTGTTCTTAGCTGTCCAGAGGGGCTCCAGGTGTGGTTTTTTTGCTACTGTAGCCCATCTGCTTCAAGTGTGGTACATTCAAAGATGCTTTTCTGCTACCTCGCTTGTAGCGAGTGATTATTTGCATTACTGTTACTGAACCAGTCTGGCATCAATAAGGCACTTTCACACTGAGAACTGCCCTCCTGGACATCCTTTCTTTTTTAGACCGTTCACCGTTTAACCCTAAAGGTGGCGCTGTGGGTGAAAATCCCAAATTTGAAACACTCAAATCACTCTAGCAGCAGCATCCATCCAACTCTGAACACAAGTTTTTGTAGTTTTATTTAATACAAAAGCACTTTTCTACATTGTTGTTGAAACATAAATCAATCCTTAAATGAATGGGAATTAAAAATCGTCAGGCAGGACTGTACATTTCTAAATAAATTAAGATTTGCGGAAGGTTTCAGACTAATTTTAGTGCAGGTGTGCGATCTTTACCTTTGTTCATAAAATAGCTCTTACACAAAGCATGAAATAGTAAGAAAGGACCGTAGCGCGGGTGTGTGTGTGTGTGTTATGAGAGGGCAAAATATTTCATTTTGAAATATACCTGAAGTTTGGAGAGCAGTGTAGTAAATAGTTTTTGTTTTATATTGCTTATTCACACCTGACTCAGGCCCATTTGAATGACTGAAATCCGGTATGATAAAATACATTCTATATATACTTATTACAAAAATTAGCGGGTATATTATTATATTTCATAATGAAATAGCCCCTCATTTTTGTGTACATGCTTCATACAAGCATGTATTAAAGCCTCTTGTGGTTATGGACTGGGTTTTGATTCTGGGTTTGCCGTCAGTCATGAAGTCTCTCTCCAGACAATGTCTGCAAACACTTTAGTTGCCTCCTCGCATTCCTTGTTTTTGGGCCGTCCTGGAAGCTGAAGGGAAAATAAAACACGGATACACAAAGTTAGGACCAAATTGTCAGGTATAATACAAATTTAAACATAATAATCACCCGAGTAGATACATTATTAATAATTATAACCAAATGTTCAACGAATCATTTGCTCTGTTGTTGCCTCTCTCTTCATGGGCATGTCGCAAGACTCTGAGCATGTTGGACGCCGCTGACATTACTACTCGCTTATTACTCATAATACTCCTTTATCTCTGGATTTGTATGTGAACAATGTTGTTGGGTGCGCTTATGAACAGCTTCATGTCACCGTTTCAATAGCCCTGGTTGCTCGTTTCCCTGGTGGGACCTGGCAACCCTGGAATTGAATGCAGCACTTTTGAGATGGCCCAAAGCTTTACCTATTATCTGATTACTCAAGGGCATGTAAACACAACATATGTGTTTCTGTAGCTCTCAGATTATTAAGTACATGTAACTAAGCAACATCCCTAAGTTTTACATTTACCATAACATTAATCCCAGTAATCCCAGCACATTACTGTTTAATGTTTTTTCAGTGAATCCATGCGTTAGGGATGTTTAGCATATTATTTTATCCATCAATATTTATAAATGCATTTATCGCTTTCTATTGCATAATGGGGCAATTCTAGGATCAGAGCTTTGGGGGAGCTGAGCACCCACTGAAACGAGCAGAAAAGACACTTGGATCACAATCTGGAACCGCTGTATTATTGATGTTATAATATTATTTTATATAATTATGATGTCAGAAATTAAGCGTTTTGAGGCTTTTTAGTCATTTGTCACATGTGATTTAGCAACATCTGATAGTCAGATTTAAGTAACTGCCTTGGGAAAATGCAAAAAACAAACTCCAAACGATTCGAATTTGAACACATGAATTGGATTTTTCTATTGCTATTTTTGCATTAAAAAACATTTAAATTACTTAAGGCTGTTGTACTTTATAGTTGGCACATATTAATGTCGGTTTTAGGGAATCACTTAATGATAATGAATAATTATTAACCGAATTACTTACTCCATGAAGTGATCCAGTAAAACAGCGAGTTATTTGTAATGGACTCTTTGTGAGTATCAAAACCAAATCGTCTTCCTATGACAACTTACGACATTGCCTATGAGCAGCTTTAGAGATTCCCAGATCTAAAATCTCTAATGAAGAACCTGGGGCAACAGTTTTAAGGAAAAACTATCAAGACCTGATGAAGAAGAAACCTTCTCTAGAACCATGTCAGTAAAAAACCAGGCCTCCTGGATGATAGTCAAAATCAAACTTTATAGCCCATACTTCTACATTTCCTGGTGGTTCTTTCCAGGAACTCACCTGGTTGCACACGGCTCTACCATAGCGCACGTATGTTGCAAAATGTTCGCAGTTCAGCGTGAGCAGTTTGTACGCAAGTTCCCTGTCCAACAGGACATCACGACGCTTCTTCATCTCTTCCAGCTCTGAAGGCTGGAAATGGTGGCAGTTGTTGTTGACAAAAACAAGGGCTCCTTTGGGAACATTGACCTCTGCGACCTTCTGACGGCGGATCCGTGTTTGTCCCAGCAGGAGATCGCCACACAATGGGAATAAGGTCTGCAGGTAGCCACGGAATGTGCTCATCAGCTGGGACTCATCTAGGGAAGGCAGTCAATGTATGTTTTGGTGGATTTATTGTTTAGATATCGACACAGAAGATATTGACCAATATGTTTAAGAACAATGTTTAGAACTATAGGTGCACAGGTGATGGAACTGTCTGGGACACAAGAGTAGCTTACTACTCGTTTCGTTTTGGTGTGTAATCTCAAGTAATCGAATAAGTCACACTGAGTAGTTCGTTGGCAGTCATGGGTTAGTTAAGTGTGTGGAGCTTTTTTGCCATTCATTGCCTCTGTGTTCATGTGCATGTATAATCACAGTTAACACTGAAGGCTATCTCTGTGATTTTGGGTGACGACCTAGCAGGTAACTGCTTAAAAATGGTTTGAAACAGATCCCAAATCCCTCAGTGGTTATTCTCTAGAGCAGCAGCACCCTGATTTGCTCCCTGCCTGTGTGATGGTGGAGAAACAGAAGCGGTTAAAGGAAGTGGCTGATCTGTCTGCTTCCTACCATTGTGTTGAAAGGTGGAAGTAGTAAAGGATGATTCCTAATATTTGCAGCTTCCGGAATGCCGTCTTAAATGCACCTTACCGACCTTAATTCACCTCAGAAAGAGAATTCCAGCTGGACTGGGTATATAACCCAGTAACTATATACCAGTAGTATATAAACAGTAACTGGCCACAGTTCTGAATTAAAGTGCAAAGGGCCAATTTTTTTCTGGTCAAATGCCATCAAGAACCAAATACAGTGACTTGAAATTGGGGGAGGATCATAATTCCAAACCAGTTATTTTAGTGTTTATTGTTTTCTCATAGATTTTCAGTCTCTTTTTATCCTTGTTATTTGCATGTTGTGAATGAAATTGGGAAAAGGTTTTGTGAAACATTAGCGTTTCCATGAGTTTTAGTGAATTTTAAAATTGCTCTGAATGGAAAAACCTGAATGGAAATGTCTGAAAAGAGTTTTTCGGACAAATGTTGGCGTATGGAGGTGTGACTGAGCAATAACATTATTTCTTCTATCTGATATATAGGCACATCATATGCATTTTTTACAGAGGTTTACAGGTAAGCAATGTTAATGTGAAACCTGAGAGAGCAAACCTAATGTGAAACCTGCAGAGATCTTCAATTGTCAATCCTCAATGTTTAATAAGTTTGTGTGTGTGTGTGTGTGTGTGATGAATGTCCTGCAAGAACACAGCAGAGCCATATGCAAGCGTCGGCCTGAACACGGAAAATGGCTGAGATTCAGAATCAGTAACGGAAAAACACTACTGTCGGTCCTAGGAAGGATGAGGCAAGAATTGGTTTTCGAGGTCTGAAGCCCCTCAGTGAGATATGGTTTACAGATAGCGAGAGATGCCACAAACGAGCATGTCAAGAGAACTAGAGTGAACGATGCTACCATGTGTGTTGGGGAGTTTGTATAGCAGTGCTGACGTCGCATCATGGGTTCAAAAACCCCATGTATTAATTGGTAGAAATTGAACTGTAGTTGATTTGTTTGTTATAATCATCCATGCATTTTGACATGGGGGGGGGTCCTGCTACATCTCCTTTGAACTAATAGCCAGTGAGACAGTGATATTTCATGAACTTTCAGAGTTTATTTTTCACAAAACCTTCATGCACTTTACAATATCTCACATTTCTGGCCATGTGCAGAAGTTCTGGCACCTTTTCAGACGTATGTAGTGGCTTTATTAAACTTAATTATGTAACTGTGCTGTACCTTTACCTACCTGCGACTGCAAAATGAATGACGTATCCGTCCCCATCGTACACACCCCAGTGGGAGTAGCCGACGGGATACGCAAATTCAATCAGATCCCCAAAGTGGGCAGAGGCTTCAAGCTCAGCAACCTGAACAACATCACGTTTGGGAACAGGTTTGAGCACATTCACTAAATAATTGAACTCCACCTATGATAATGTGAGTCAGAAAGTGTCTAAAGCACAAGAGTTTGTGTTGTTCTAGGATTCATTAATGTTTAAAATAAACATTACCATACAATACATTACACACAATACCACTGCATAAATAAGAAATGCCACAGTAATGTAAAAACATTCCGTAGTTCTTCCTTATTTAAGACATGACGATGTGTTTAAAAACCTTCTACACGCACATCAGAGGCGCTCCGGATCTAAACAAGTTGCTTCTACACTTTGCCATGAGGTTCTAAGCCAGTATAATGTAGTAGGTGATAGAAATGTGTAAAGAAATATCAGATTTTTTAACAAACCTGGTCTTTGTATTCCGTCACAGCCATTTCAGAACCTAATCCTTGTGAGCAAGCGTAGTGAGATAAATGTCTATAGGCTATCTGTACATATATATATATCTGTGTGTCTATGTGTCTGTGTGTGTGTGTGTGTGTGTGTGTGTGTGTGTGTGTTTGTGTGTGGGCGTGGGCATGGCCTAGCAGGTATAACTGAAAAACAAAAGGGGAGGAGAAATGATATATCTCATTAAACAGGTTTGGTTACAAGTTGTGTATTACAAGGAAATCTGTATGAATTTCAAGTTTACATCATTTTCTATGAAGCAACAAAACAAGTAAAGGGAATTTTATAAAAAAAAATTCACACTTTCCCCCATTACTGCCACTCACAAGAGAGCTATGTGAAAGCACAGAATTAGCAAATACATCAAATGTATAATTCGTATTCTGAGCACAATGTGATGATTCTACAATGATCTGTGTTTTCACAACAACCAAATATCATGTAAAATAATTTTGGTAACAAAATTTGGATAGTAAGCTGAGATTTACCTTCTTAGGCATCGGTACAAAATCATCCAATATACAGAAATAGATGAGATTTGATCTTCACATGGTCTTCAGAAGATATAGCTGATCCGGCTCCTAATGATCACGTGACTTTTGGTTCCCTATATTCTTTAACAGGATTGATTGAAAAACTGGGGACATGTCAAATATTATGGAAAAATAATACTAGGATAGATAAAAAGCACTTTTGTAAGTCGCTCTGGACTCTGGAGCATCTGCTAAATGCCCTAAATGTGGAGAAAAGATTTCAGAATGATTTTAATCATTATAAGTGTAAAGTGTAATTGTTACAAACCAAAGACAGCTTACCAAGCATTTAGGTTTTTGTTACAGTTTTGAATGATATACACTGCACCATATGCTACGCTTAATAATAAAACGTTATTTTCTTTACTTTTAATTAAGGTTCATAAAATCCTGAAAGACTGAACAAACAGAGCTTCTGAGTTTATGGGTGGAATAACGTTTATTTATTGATAAGACGGCAACAATGGCAGTTTAAAGCAGTTTTTAAAAAATGCTACCACCCATATGCAGCGATACATCGGTTGTCCCGGGGAAAAAAAATGTACTGTGAGATTTCATAGTAAAACTTTAAATTGCTTGACAGTTTTAATATGAACTTTTACAGTTTGACCATAAAGCTCTACTATGAATTCCTGATGGTAATTTGGTCACTTCGAGGTTCTACTGTCAAATTTCACAGGACATTTTTTCCTGGGTCTGCCACTTTTGGAACTTGAATTCGGTTCTCGATGCATTTTAAGCATAAAAATGTGTCTCTGCTCTTGTTGTTTGCTCGGTACTTGGTACTTTATTATGAATGATTTTAAATAACTGTGGGTTGATGTAAGTGTTAATGATCCAGTATAGATTATATTAAACTCGTCAGATCATGATCTATTTTCTAATTATGATGCATTTATCTGAACATTTCTCCATTAACATTACAAAACAACTCCATTAATGTATAGAATAACTTATACAGGGGGGATTTACTGATGATCTGGATGCCATTCATTCAGCTATTATTAATTATGGGAAATGTTTGGTCAGGACTCATTGTTTTTGGTTCTCGACAAGCCTTCAGGGACAAATTAATGACAAGAACTGATGTACCGCTGTGTTTACATTTATATGCACTCATCTGGTTCAAGCAAGTTTCTCACTGAAAAGCCAAACTTTGGTGTTTTGTTACAAAAAGTGATTTATTGACATTATTATAAAGCACTTTCCGGTCCTAATGACCGTAGCTGTTAACTCCATTACACACCGAACATGACGCAAAAACAGCAGACAAGACTATATAATATGTCTTCAAGTGATCAAGTCGTCTTAGTGCTCCTCACAAAAAAATGCTAACAGTGACATCAGGTACATCTGATTTAGGAAAAGAAAGCGGCATGGAGAGTTTCAGGTTCTCACACAAAATCTGAAGCATCGTTATTTGATTTAGGGGATCTAATCAGTTACAAATCAATTTTAAGCTTTGACGCCAATTCAACAATTAACAATAACTAAATGTTAATTACTATTATACCACATTCAGTTCTAAGCCTGCAATCTGATTGGCTGAGACGTAACCTAGCAACAATGCCAGCCATAACAAAGTTTGAGTTTATAAAGTCTGCTGGGTTTGAAAAGATATGAGAGGCTAAATAAAGGAAAGTTCTAGAGACTAAAGACTGGGAGATTTTCAAAACTGAAATAATGTTTAGAATCGAATTAATTTTTTTAAACTTTGGAAATTTCTATATCGTCATTAAATTATGTCGAAGGGTGAAATTTGGGGAAGGGGCCGCTTTTAGCACTTCTCCAATGGGAAGTTTTTCAAAACAAATGTCGAACTCGGTCAATTTTCTGTGCTTTTCATTGTTCTGGGCTTTTTAATGAATGGATAAAGCATCGTCTAATAGCAAACTTTCAGTCTGAATATTAAACAGATTTTTTGGGTAGTGAAAGTTCAGCGGCTCACATTATTCATTTAATGAATGGAGGGGGCACTTAAAGTTCCCTTTAATAGATATGGGGCAGGTGTTGAGCTGGGACCACTTTAGTTTCAAGAGTATCTGTGTTTTTTTCAAAATGAAATTTAAAAACATTTCTGGAGGTCTTACTTTAGAAGGGGTTTTGATTTTTTTATTTCAACAGGCAATGGTTTGATGTCTGTCCTGGAGAGGTGTGCCAGCTTATACCAAGGTCCCACACATTAGTTGATATTTAAATTAATTAGATCTTAACCTTGATCCTTCCAATGAGCTGAGGTTAATCAGGCCTAATTACAAACGAGGATTTGGATCTAAGTTCTAAAGTTGAGATAAATGAAGTGAGAAAAGTAAATCAAACGTCCCGGACCTCAATAGATTCATGGCTCGATTAAAGAGCAACGACACTGAAGATTAGTTTTAGTCCCATCAGCAAAAATAAAGTGGCTGATCTTCTAGCTGGTTTTAATTCGAGGGAACAGTCAGAAATGTTACAGGGAGAGTTATACAGCATCAGCAGCTTTGTCTCTTTCTTATTTTCTTTCTGATTTTCCCCAGCACATTGTTTGCTGGCGTTTTCCTTAAACACCACCCACGGCTGATCGGAGCTTCATTCATGGATCTGTTATGTCCACATCTCAAACCCGACCAAGCTGCTCATGATCTAGAACTCTTAAACATTTTAATCAAATTTAAATCATAACAGGATTCTGTATTTTGGTTCTAACACCAGGATCTAACTCACACAATTTATTTACTGAACATAAATAAACTTTCTTTTCATAAAATGAAACATATCCATCCAGGACTAAAGTAGGATGATGACGATGATGTTTAGTAATTGTACAAAGAAATCGTGTTGGGTGTGTAATGGACTTAAGCTCTGAACAGACAGATGATAACCAGCTGCGGAAATTCTTCTCGCTTGGCATGATTGAGGGACATGCAGGGTGCAGGATGAACTAAGTTGAAATCAGAAGCGTTAATTATAAACAAATAAACAAATTCTTATAATAACATAATAATTAAGAAAATTAAGTTTAACGGTTTATCCGTTGCTTCAGAGTCACTTCTGACTCAGACTGAACTTTTTATCTTTAGCATTTGTGTGTGTGTGTGTGTGTGTGTGTGTGTGTGTGTGTGTTTACAGTATCTCCGCTACATGGCTAAAAGTTTGTGGACACCCAACAACCAAACGTCACAGTCAGTGATGTGGGATCTGTACCTCTTTGCTTATTTGACAGATTTTAAAACACAACTGCCGGGATTTGTTACCGTTCATCCACAAAAGAATGAATAAATCAATAAATAACTTGGGTTTGCGCACCCAAACTGTTCAGGGGTTCACGTAATGTGTATGAGCAGTGCCATGCTGACCCAAGAGGTTTGAGCTTCTATTATTTCTCCTTCACCAAACTTAACAGTTGGCATAGTTATTGCTTTGCTCCACTTGAATCATTCTCAGGGGAGCTCCTTGGGGGAGTTCCTCCCAAATTAGTCCCTAGAAGCGTTTGGTGCAAAAGCTCTTTAGGGCACTGTACAAACTGGCTTATTAAAAAGGTGGCATTGTGTGATGGTGCCAGTTTAAACATCATGCAGGTGTTGGTGTACCGTTAGTTATAAGGGGTGTCCGCAAATTTTTGGCCATGTGTCGCAGAGCTAGGCGTGTTTTGAGTTTATTTTTTGTGGTTGCCGAGCTGCACGGCCATATGGTCGCTGACACAGCGGAATGTGGCAGGCTGTATTTCCCAGAATTCAATCGGGTTCCCAAACAGACTGATCCCGTTATAGAAGACCTTCTTTGTGCCAAAGCCCACAGGGCAGAAGTCATTCACCCTCACTGAGGTGATGTTATTGGAGTGCAAGTAGACCACCTGCATGTGCAAAAGACCAGCAGAGAGACACAGGCGTCAGAGAAAGCCACAGACGATGGTAACACACCCTGACACCCCTGAACACATACCTGTAAATACTTCATATCAGCCAGGTTAGAAGGGACAGCCGAGAGCCGGTTGTGGTCCAGGTGAAGTTCTCTCAGGTTGGGTAGGTACGAGAGGGCACCGCGCTCAATGTACAGGATGTGATTTGAACCAAGACCAAGCCTAAATAAAAAAATACTTAATTAAATTTCTTCAGTGTTGCTTTTTCTCTGTCTTATTTATTTTATTTATTATATATACACTAAAGTATTTAGATTTTTATTTAATGTTATTTATTTATTATATGTCTTTTTTGTCATTGTATAAAGTATTTTATAATATTAATTGTTTTTAATTATATCCCATTATAAATTAGTATTTGTATTTTTTGTGCTGTATATTTTATTAGTAACATTTTCTTTTCATTCTTTCTTCGTTCTTTGTTAGATTGTCTCTTTTATTATACACACTACAATGTGATCTGTTTTTATTATATTCTGTATATTAATTATTCTGTTTAGCTTTTGTTCTGTTGTTGATGTCTAATCTATATTATATTCAATTTATTGTATTCTGCATTGTATTTATTATTTATTACATTTCTATTGCATACCTTTATAAGTGCTCTTATTAATTACATTCTTTATTAGATTTCTTTAATATATGTAAATGCTTATTACAATTTCTATTTTTACTATATTATCTATTTTTATGTATTATATTCTTTATTTTGTTTGTTATAATCTCTACATTATTAAATTATTGATTTAATGTATTGTGTTATTTTATTATATTCTCTTTTTTGTTTGTTATATTATCTATGTCATTTAATAATTGATGTAATGTATTAATTATGCTAGTTTAATTATTTATTTATTTATTTAATGTATTAAGTATGCTATTTTTTATATTCTCGCCTTAATTTGTTCTATTCTCTACTTTATTAATTTATTTATTTAATGTATTAAGTACGCTATTTCATTATATTCTCTCTTTTCTTTGTTATATTTTCTACTTTCTATTATTTATTTATTCAATGTAATAATTATGCTATTTTATTAGATTTTCTCTTTTATTTGTTATATTCTCTATTTTATTCCTTTATTGAATTAATATATTAAGTATGCTATTTTATTATATTCTCTATTTTATTTGTTATATTCTCTACTTTACTAATTAATTTATTTAATGCATTAAGTATGCTATTTTATTATATTCTCTATTTTAATTGTTGTACTGTATTCTCTACTTTATTCATTTATTTATTTAATGTATTAAATAAATAATTAAAAATGTTTAGTAAATATGCTATTTTACGAAACTGTCAATTTTATGTATTATAATTCCTATTTTATTCCTATTTTAAATTCGAATCTTTTTTTATATTCTCTATTTTATTACATATCTTGCTTTATTATATTCTCTATTAATTATTTTCTCCAAAATGTTATCTTTTATTTATTTTTTAAAAATTTAGATTACATTATGTTTATTCTATGTTATTTTTTGTTATATTATTTTTTATTACATATCCTATTTTATTTTGTATGTTTTCAAATTGTATTTACTATATTCAGTGTGTTTATTATATATATATATATATATAAAACCTATTGTATATTAATTATTCTTATTAGAAATTATTTTAATATTTGTAAAGCTGCTCTGCGATAACACTCTATTGTGAAAAGCGTTGGAGGAATATTTCTCTTTATCTGTATGTCATTAAATAATGTGGGAATGTGGGTTTGTTTGTTAGTTTGGCTTTTTTAACGTCGCTATCGGCATCAGTGGCCATCCAACAACACATACAAGGTTATATCTATACACAAGTTCATCTCAAGACTAGCCATATAGATA
>JAUZST010012894.1:0-11244 GCA_034779995.1 Parotocinclus haroldoi
GTGTATACACACACACACACACACACACACACACACACAAGGCAGGATGGAGCCATGCTTTCCAGGTTATTTGCACCATATTCTGACCCTAACATCTGAACTTTGCAGCTGAAATTGAGTTCTCAGATCAGGCAACATTTTTCATTCTTCTTTTGTCCAGCTGTTGAGCCTGTGTGAACTGTAGCTTCAGTTACCTGCCCGTTTTCTCCCCCTGACATGAGCAACACCCTGTGTGGTCTTCTGCTGCTCTAGTCCATCGTCCTCGGTTCGACATGTTGTGCATTCTGAGATGCTCTTCTGCATGTCTTCTGTATTCTGCATGAATGGTTTGAGTTTGAGTTACTGTTCACCTATTTCTAGTGTCAGCAAGGCATTTTCAGACTGTATGTTGGCACATTCATAGTCACTCAAATCCCCTTTCTTCCTCAATTTGATGCTCAGTTTGAACTTCAGCTCTCTGCGTGCCTAAATATAGTACTTTGATCTCCTGCCTTGTGCTTGGCTTGTATTTATACATGCACTCACCGCCGATTTCATGGCATTCACAACAATTCGGTGCATTTAGGCACCTACTGATGCCTCCCTGCTGATGCTGAAACTGAGAAAGCCTTGTTGATCCCAGAGGTTAGAAGAGATAATTAGGGTGGCAGGCTCAGAATTTGGTATCAACAACATGAAAGCATGGCTCCATCCTGCCTAGTATCCTCAGTTCATATTGCTGCTGCTGGTTTAATGGTATGAGTGATAGTTTCTTGGCACAATTCGAATCCCTTAATATCAACTGAGCATTGTTTAAACACCACAGTCTTGTTGATGAACGTCTGCCCCTTTATGACCACAGTGTTCCGATCTTTTTCCATGTCACAAAGCACAAATGATTTCAACCTGTTTCCTTGAGTTTATATGGCCACCAGAGTCACCAGTTCTTAATCCAAAAGAGCAGTTTATGATGTGGTGGAACGGGAGAGTCACACCACAGCTGCGTATAGACCCTTGTTATATTCGGGCTTTATCTGATAGCTTATTGCATTGCTTAGTCTCATAGTCTGATCATTCTTAGCACAGCAGTGATAGTAAGTGACAGTGAGCTGTGTAAGCCATCATTTCCAGTGCTGTTTTAAGAGCAGGTTTACAGCCGGGTTAAAAACAGTCCACCAACCAAAAAAGTTCAGCACATAGTAACTTGTGGTCAGAAATTGACACCAATGAAGGGCTGGGTGATGACTAACACATTGCGTCCAGAAACAGCTGTAGTGTCCTACTACACACCAACATTTTGGAACGTACCAACCGGCTCGATGTGTCTAGTAAGTGTTTAAAGCGTATAAAATCTCCAGACAGTTTGCTCCAGTTGATCAACCTGTAAAAACCTCAACACACTAAAATGCTGTTTTCATGTCTTGTAAGTGCTGTGCTAATAGTGGTCCACCCCATAAATATCAGATGCCTCACCACCTTCTTGGGTGAATAATTCATAAGTGACATTTAGCTGGATATAATTGAACAGTGCTTAACCACAGGATGCGAGGTTGCCAGACCTCTTAATATAGCTGCAAAACTGAGGTGTATAAGAGTCTATATATTTAATTTCGTTCTAGGTCACTGATATCACTAAGAATGGTTTCCCACCCATGTAGAAGAGAGGCTGGATGGCTTTATCTGTACAATCAGGACATGTAATGATCCGTATAGGGTGTATTATTAAGTATTATGACGGTTTATTCCATAAAGAGAAAAGGGACACATTGTCAAATTTCAGTCACTGCAATTGTCTGTCTCAAAATGACATGTACATGTTTGGGAAGAAAAATGTCCACTACTCACAAGAATTAGTTGATATTTCATAGCCCTTAATTTTGTGAGCAGAGTACATTAATATTAGGCTGGGCCAGAGAGCAGATGGAGGACAGAGCTTAGAGAATAAAGGCATGTATTGGACCATGTCGTATAAATAGCATCTTTATGTTGAGCAAGGAGATGACCAAAAACAAGAACACCAAATCGGTTGCGAGCAAGGAATTGTACAGCTAGCACATATTCACCCCAATTAGGGGTGTAACAATGCATGGAGGCACAAAACCGTCTCAATGTACGTCATAGAGATTGACGATTTCGCACGTGTTCTGTTTATTACGGCATCTAATGCAAATAGATTTTTAAACACCAGAGGGTGTAATCATACATTATGCTCACAGATGCATTTAAAACTCTTAATTTCTTGTAATTTCAGCAAACTAAATATTATTTTTGGATTTTAATATACAAGAATGGTACACCATTTTAAATTCTTATTCTTCTGAAATAAAATTAATGTTTTCACTTGGTTATTTAATATCTGGTGAAACTACAACAACGTTTTATTTACAGTTCAACCCTTGTTGCGGGCGAAAATTGCGCTTACAAATGTATTCAAGAAAATGTACATTGTTTTGCATTGCTTACACTTCAGGATAAAATTGTAAGATACTTGAATTGTGATTAAGAGTCATATCTAGAACTGTATTGTTACACCAATATCTATTTAGTTAGTTTTATGGCTCAACAAAGACTTAAAGATCTACAGTGTGTACAAACCGAAATGCTGCTACCATAGGTTGATTTGATTATGTCTCAAGCGTCTTTTTAATTCTGTTTTGTGCAGCACTAAGCCAGAGGAAAAACCCAAGGAGCTCATTATTCCACTAATCCAGAAAAACCGCTGGTACAGATATGGAGAGGCAAAGCAGACGGAAAGCCAAGACATTCCATCTGTGGAACAGGACTCTGTGGAGTCTCAAGCCATCAAAGAGCTTATTGAAGGTCTGCAAGTGCTCTTATTGGTTAATGGAATTTCAACAGTTTATAGTTCTCTAGAACTGCCTTGGGGGTGTTTACTGATGTTCTCTTAAATCCAGCAACATATTTGAATTACTTTGTCACTTTGTGTAGTACGATTGTGTAAATTGTTCCCACTTATTGCCTTTAGAGTCTCAAAAGCAGCAGGAAAGATGGCAAAACGGCCCTCAAAGTGATTCAAACCTAGCAATCCCCCTGCTCATGCAAAACCAGGTGCCCCAGGGCTTTGAGGATGGTGACCAAATCAGAGTGGACCTGCGACCGGAGTCAGTAAGTAAAAGAAACAGGAAATGCGCAAGGAAGTGATGAGGAAATGAAGAAAATTGTTTGTATGGCGTCTTTTTATTTAGCAACACGTTGAATTATCACTAACAAAGTTAAGATCTTTTACCACCACTTTACCTAAATGGCTCAAAAACACTAATGGTTTTGAACTGGAAATGTAGGGCTGGATGATAAGGTGAATACTTCACTAACGGACATTTTGGATTTTACCACTGAACTGCACTGTCTGTCTGAATTCAGTTTGACTGAATTTGAAACCGGAGTACCTGGAGTAAACCCACACAGACACAGGGACTAAACACAGAAGGGACCCAGGCCACTCCACCCTGGAATTGAACCCAAGACCTTATTGCTGTGAGGTGGTGGTGCTACCCAACGAGCCACCGTGCCGTACTGAAGAAATACTGAGAAAGTTTCTTTTTATAAAAACTTAACTAAGTTGTATTTTAAAACTATTCTTCTCATAAAAATAAGGGACAAAATAATGAAATATCCCCTCATTTTTGTGTGCAGTGTATTTTGTGTGCATTTAACAAGGAAACTATTTTTACAACATGGATCTAAAAAGGGTGCAATTCATATTCAAAGAATATAAACAATTCAGACTTGAGGTGAAGGGACATGAAAGTAAATACAAAAATGAAATTATATTCGAATTTCCATGAATATACATACGTAGTAGGTCAGGATGGACGAACCGTCTGTAAACTGGTGTCGGCATTTCCACCACATGCAATTAAGGTTTATTTAGGTTGTAATTACACCTTGATGAATCTGTTCTGTTCAGTGACAAGAAATCCAGCCCTGCAGCAAGTCATCAATTAGTGACTTCACCTCAAAGCTTCAGTAAGCACAGCTATTTCATCTGGAAAATACATCAGGCATCGATTCATCTGTCCTTCTGTCTCCTCTCAGCATTTCTTCCTTGCATCCTCTGAACTCAGACACTAGTCCAAGAAAGCGAAAGGAACACTAAGGTGCAAAAATGCAAATGCACATGTGCTTCATTTGGAGCGAATGTTGTGCTACATTTAGGAAATCATTATTAAGGATGTCATGATATGGGAATTGGATTAGAATATTATGGGAAGTATTTAGCCTGGATGGGAGATGAGGGACAAGTGATTATTAGCTTTTCTGGAGAATAGCAGTGCATATAAAGAATGTCGTTCCCACAAAATTGAGCTAAATATTGATTACTTTGGGTGTAAAACTGTGAAGATTCGTTATCTTCATTACTGTTATCTAGCTATATGTGATGATCAGACAGTAAAATGTCCATGGGTGCCCAAGTGATACGGGGGTTCACTATGACAGCCCAGCACCATGGAAATCCCGTATTACACGGACACATATGAGGAAGGGAAAGGCACTAACCAAAAAGTACCCTCTGAGAGGGTTTTTATAGGGCAGCGGGCAGTGTCAGACCACAAATGTACAATGTGTATCTTGAAACACAGGCTTAAAATTGTAAATAAAATGTTCTATTGAACCTTCACCCTATATTAAATAACCAAATAATAACATTCCCTGTAATCTGATGAATAACAGTTCTAAAAATGTATGCTTTTATTTGATAGATATTTAAACAAAAGCCTTTAGTCCCCTGGTATGAAAGGAAATTGCGATTGTGACGCAAGATTGCAATTGCATTAAATGGCACAATAAATGCCTAATCCAACCCATTTTTGCATTGCAATCCCTTAAAGACAGGAAAATGACAGAGGTCTTGTGGAGTCCATGCCTTTACGGATCACAGCATTAATGGCATGAGGGGGACCTACAAAATTAAAAATAATAGGCAGGTGGTTTTAATGTTATGACCAGTCGTTTTATAGCCACTGCTTGCCAGTTTCAAGTAGTTTGAGCCCAGTTCGTAGCCCAGTCTCTTAAGCCGCTCTGTAACTGTTCGTGTACACAGCCCTATAAGAGATTGTTGCTGCCCAATATGGTGTCATTGATGGTATCAGTGTTGTTGTATGTGGTGCGTTGTCGGATCTGACTCGATCTGGTTGAATCCGGTCATCTGCATACGGCTGTGTCAGCAGGGGGTTTTTTCCAAGCCCGTGTAGCCTTGGAGGGTTACACCGGCAAATGCGGGTGCGGGCAAATACGAGGGCGTTTGGAGGAACAGTGTGTGTCATAATAAAAGGAGTGATGAAGGCCCCCCCCCCTTCTGTTCCACATTGCTTACTTTGCAAATTTCTCCCATGGTCTTTTTGCTCCCTTTCCGTTTTCTTTCCCTGTGTGTGGCCTCCTGTAACATGTAGAATCCAATCTGTGTACTCAGCTATTTATAAGCAGATGCTGCAACAAACATTTGGTTTGTACATGTGCAGTGAAAAGTTGTTGAGAGAATTGTGTAAGAAGGCAGCTGGGTGCTGAAAGGTTTCTAATTATCACCCCCATTGCAGCTCAAGGTGTTTTGACGATTCGTTTGTTTAGCTTTTCAGGTGTGTTTTTTGCTTTCAAAAGACTACTTGTTATTAAATGGAAGTCTGGGTTTGAGTGTGAATAGAAATTACAAATTGGATGAAATGAGATTTTCTGTTGGTTTTTTCTCATGATACTTCAGAGGGGATCTAGAGCTGACCAAAAGGAATAAGTGGTTAAGGCTGTGGTCTCCAAATTGGACAGTTTAGAGTTCAAATCCTGTCACTACCAAGCTGCCACTCTTGGAGCCTTTGAGCAAGGCCCTTAAGCTTCTACCGCTTAGTTCAGTTCTAGATGTTAATCTGGGGAAATAACTTTATCTTAGTCCTTGATGTTTTTCTTGAAGAGATGGTTTGTTTGCTGCACTTTCTTGACACCAAGCCATCCTCCAAAAGCCTACGTCTCAGTGTGCATTCAGACACACTCTCGCCTGCCCATTCCTGAGAAAGCTCTGCACTGGTGGTGACCAGATCTCGTGGCTGCATCTTCTTGAGGAGACGGTCCTGACGCTTGCTTGACTTTCTTGGGTGCCTGAAACCTTCTCCACTGCAAATGAATTACTCTCTTTCAAGTTATTGATGACTTGTTAGATGGTTGTCCTTGGCCTGTGAAACCCTTTTGATGCAGTTAACAAAAGATCACAGTGCATGATTTTTAATATCTTGTACATTTCATACCCAGGATTTAGTGAAGTGATTTTTAGCGCAGTCACTGGCTTAAACTTTACCATCTTGGCATATGTGTATAATTGGGACTTGAGCGGGGTGTGTTACATTTCACCATCATTGCTCTAAGTGGTAAAATGCTTTTATTAAGGATTACAATTTGGAACATCTCTTAAAAGTATCTGTAGCTTGGCCGACTGAAGTAGAGTAGTTGGATTGATGCAAAAGCAGCATGAAATTTGATCAGAGATTTTAGATAAGATTGCATTGCTGCACATCAGATGTGTATTTGTGTATCCATACCATGGAGAGAAGAATGGAAAATGTGTGTCACTGTGTGTGTCACTGTGTGTGTCACTGTGTGTGTCACTGTGTGTGTCACTGTGTGTGTCACTGTGTGTGCCACTGTGTGTGCCACTGTGTGTGCCACTGTGTGTGCCACTGTGTGTGCCACTGTGTGTGTCACTGTGTGTGCCACTGTGTGTGCCACTGTGTGTGCCACTGTCCGTGCCACTGTCCCTCTCTCTGTCCGCCTTTCTGTGCATGCGTGTGCCACACTGAAATGTGGCAGATATGGGGGAGAAGATTAAAATTGTATGTATGTATGTGTTTCTGTGTTTGTGATGAGTTTCCCTGCTTTAGTCCACAGAGGCTGATTATGAGCAGGTACCAGTGGAGGCGTATGGCCTGGCCATGCTGAAGGGAATGGGCTGGAAAGAGGGAGAGGGCATCGGCCGCACCTTTAAACAGTACGACTTTCTCTCTGTCTCTCAGACACACTCTCTGTATATCTCTCGGTTTATTGCTCACGTTTCATACGTGCTTGCAAACCGAAACTTGCATACTTCCGTGGTACTATTGTGTGGATGTTACATTAATTATAGTCAAATGGAAACAAGCTGCTGTGACTACAATAGTACATTTTAATATGAATATCATAAAGTCATCATTCTAGTGTTCTCAGTGACAGGTGGTACGGATTCATCGCTAGAATATAGGAAACTCTCCAATAGGCGAATGAGGCTTTGTACAAACACAAACTTAAGATACTGGGATTAAACAGCAGTGAGTTTAAGATGAATTCTGGAACTGGGGGCACCAGGCAAAATGGATAAACAGACATAAAAATAAAAACTATTTTAATTGTAAAAAAAAAATGAGAATAAAAAACAGTTGCAGTGAAAGTTCCTTGTTTTAATTCATTCTCATACCGGTGAACACGGATGTGTGAAAGTGTTGCCCTGGTTTGATCCTTTCAAGTTCTCCAGGGACATTAGGAACACACTGGGTTTCTCATTTCTGCATCTCTTTTTCTTTATTAGAGATATTAAACCTATAGAGCATCAACTAAGACCCAAAGGCCTGGGCCTGGGAGCTGATCGCTCTGCCATTAAAGACCTGGAGCCCTCAGGCCCCAAAAGGCCCCCTAAGCCTGGGGACGAAAAAGACAAAGATGAGAGCTTGGTGCTGGGGCCTGGAGGGTGTGTACTGATCCAAGGTGGGGCCCATAAAGATCTTTATGGAAAGGTAAGGTTTGGTTTTTGCACACCAGCTGTTTGTCAAGTCATTTCTGACGTTCTTATGTATCGTTCTTTTTATTTTAATGAGGAAATCCATACCTTGGTTTGGCATCTCCAGAAGTATCTCACCTTACCTTACCTTAGGCTCTCTTTCATTTAATTCCCATCCTCTCTTTATGCCTTACAGATCGAGGGCATGGACACAGACAATGCCAGAGTAGTGGTCAAACTTGCCATCGGAGGGAAGACTGTGACTATCAGCCAGTACTCGTTGCGTCTGGTGCCTAGAAAAGAATACGACAAGTACAGCAAAGACCTCAGTGAGTATCTATCATGACTGGTTTCAATACAGCTTTTATTTAATGCAGCAGATGCTCTTGCTGGGTCTATCTTGTTCTTGGGACAGTTCAGCAGGGGGGCAGATAATGATGCAGTGTCAATTGAAGAACTTTAGCCATCATTTGAATACATCTGAATATATAGAGTGGTGCATGAAGTTGTGAACCCTAACGGCTGGTCTGATGATATTGATGATATTTTAGGCCATATGTCTGCAGGAATACAAAACGGTTCACCCACTCCAAGTGCCACTGTACGAGCAAGATGGTGTACTATGTACAGTACTGTGCAAAAGTCTTAGACCACCATTACATTAGATATATATACATTATTTATATAACTTTTTTGTATTTCAGTATAAATATGATCTTTGAGACAATGAGATCTAATGAGACAAAATATTATACTTGGTCACTTATTAATGACGAAAATGATCCAATATTACAACAAGATGTAAACCTTTACTTTCAGTATCTAGTGTGATGCCATGTGTAGCAATAACTGTAACTTTATATTAGCCAGTAACAGTTGGACCAGTCCTGCATGGGTGTTGAATGGTTTCCTCACATGAACATTGGATTAAGGTCAGGGCTGAGACTTGGCCATTCCAAAGCATTACTGTTCTGTTTTCTTTTGCTCTTTGATCTTTTGATCTTTGTTGGTGAAATTAATTGTTGGTGGTCCTTAAAAATATTTGTACATAATCTGTCTGTTTTCTTAGGTCCACAGCAAGTTTTTTTTTTGGTTTAATCACTTTCCTAAATATGTATTTTGTAGATCAGACTCCTTTTGGATATATTCCTGGTCTTTAAAAACATGTGTGCTCACTCACCTGTTTGTCATTCTATTGATTGAACACTCCAACTTTTTTTTTTCTTTTTTCACTTGTAAATGATCCTTCATTTTCCATTTATATATGTGTATATATGTGCTTGTGTGTGTGTTTGTAATGGATGGGATCATTTTCCTCAGTGACTAAATGACCAAGTACAATACAGTCGATTCCGGTTAATGGGAGCACATCGGGATGTGATGGTTTTGGTCCTAATAACCGGCTGGTCTGATTAAACGAACATACCCTATGTCACAAGACGGGACGTGCTATAATTTATGTAACATATTAAATGTTTATTAAACCTTGATTGTGCGATTTACACGTATAGCGAACGTACAAACAAGAACTACTGTTGCTGAAGTTGCAACTGTTGCTACTGTTGCAAAATTTTGGTTAAAAGAAGCGAATAACATTATACATATATAATAGGTTTTGTTTTGGTACTTTAGGATTTGGTCTGATTATCGGCTGGTCTGATGATATTGATGATATTGATGATATTTTAGGGCATATGTCTGCAGGAATACAAAACGGTTCACCCACTCCAAGTGCCACTGTACGAGCAAGATGGTGTACTATGTACAGTACTGTGCAAAAGTCTTAGACCACCATTACATTAGATATACCATGTTTTAGCAATGTTCTAATGACTATATATACTTATATATACAGCATGTTTATTAGAATGCAACCAGAAAATACCAGAAATGTGTGTGCAGTATTACAAAACTTGGGGAAAACAGTTTTTGGCAAGTTTTGACCGCTCACATAAATTAGGGGATCTCTAATGAAATATGTGACTTCCCCTTAGCCTTGGTCAGCAGCAACGGCAACAACATTCCAAGTTGACCCTTCTACAGTCTGAAGAAGCTTGATCAGGAGTGGATAGCAGACAAGAAATTACTTTTTTGGAAGGGGCACAGGGAGAAAAGGCCAAGATAGAGAATTAGTGAAGTGAATACGTTTGAAATTTTGGATTCCAGTTTTTGACAATGTGTTATATATTGTCAAACAACAGATTTTTAATGCATTTGGTCGAATTGGACATTTTTCATGAATATAGTTGAATTAAAACTGTACAGTAGTACAGCACAGTAATGGCCGTGTTTGTAACACTTGTTTTGTTCCAACTGTTTATCAGGCCGTCTTAGCAAAGCGCACAAGGAGAAGGAGAAGGAGAAAGAGAGAGAATATGAAAAGGAGACAGAGAGGGAGAGAGAGAAAAGTAAAGCAAAGGCCAAAGACAAAGAGGAACGGAGGAAGGATCGGTACTCGGAAAGAGAAAGGGCGCCGGAAAACGAACGACATAATGAACAGAAGAAGCGGAAGTACAATGAAACTGAAGCAGACAGGTAACATCTTATGTTAGGTCTGTAAAGAATGAATACAGTCTAGGAGCCTAATGGTGCTTAGGACCTCCATACCTTTGGTAACCCATGTCCTGTTATAATAATTAGGTCAAATAAATCATGTTAACTGGTATTGTGTTATTTCTTTTAGAGAGAAGTCTCTGCCTGTAAAAGAGTCTCGCCCCTCTCCTGCACCTTCCTGGCTCCAGAGAGACCTCCGTGTACGCTTCATAGATAAAACCTTCAAAGGTGGCAAATACTACAATTCTAAGGTAAAAACATAATTCACTGCTCCTTAAAATAACACCATAACATGACTGTGCTGCTCAGATTATTCAGCTCATGCAGCAGCCTTGTTTCTGCACATTTTATGTCCATTTTATGGAACTAGTCATAATGTTATGACTGATCGGGGAAAAGTGGATCGATTAATCAAGCGTCACAAAATTTGTATCATTTGAATTAAGCGTGCTCAGGCCCAAAACATTTAAGTTCAGTGTGAGCACAGGCCATCAGGGGAGACTCTCAGTTTAACTTATTCAGAGGTGCCACCAAGCCATGCCAGGCTACTCAGACCATTTGTGAGGGAGGAATAATGAAGATGGATCTTTTAAAAATAAAAAAAAGGAAAAATTTGTTATTTCTGGTTAAACGTTGTTCGTTCATCAGCAGCAGATTGTGGGCAGCACGGTGGCTCGGTGGGTGGCACCGCTGCCGCACAGCAAAAAGGTCCCGGGTTCAATCCCAGGGTGGAGCGGCCTGGGTCCCCTCTGTGTGGAGTCTGCATGTCCTCCCTGTGTCTGTGTGGGTTTTACTCTGGGTGCTCTGGTTTCCTCTTACAGTCCAAAGACATGCATGTTAGGTTAATTGATTAATCTGAATTGCCATTTTGTGTGTGTGTGTATGTCTATATATGTGTGTGTGTGTGTGTGTGTGTGTGTGTGTGTGTGTGTGTGTGTGTGTGTGTGTGTGTGTGTGTGTGT
>JAUZST010012895.1:0-11243 GCA_034779995.1 Parotocinclus haroldoi
GTAACCCATAATGGACGTGTCCTTTGGTCCAGTAACCCATAATGGACGTGTATTCTGGTCCAATAACCCATAATGGATGTGTCCTTTGGTCCAATAACCCATAATGGACGTGTATTATGGTCCGATAATTGACCTGGACGAGTATTTTGGTCCAGTAACCCACCTGGGCATGTAGTAGTAGCAATAGTAGTTAGTACGGTTCACATATCGTCCCAGACCCCTGGCCTTCAGATCTGGGGTTGTAAAAGAGCTGAAATGCCCATGGCACGACCGGCACCGTAGACGGTACGATGGTGGGAATAAAGCATTTGAGTGTTTTCATCAGAAGGCCTGGCGTGTGGGATTTCTTCTGAATTTGCAATCATGAGAGTGCGTTGGCAGGATATTGAGCTTTGAAAGAGCCGGGCACCCCGGAGGCCGTCTGCGCATTTGTGCGTGCAACCGTATCGCCAACCTGGCACGGTCGCCGGGACTGCAAACAATAATTAATCAGACAGAGAGCGCAAACAGAAAGCGAGTCACGCTGAGCTGCCGTGCCTGACGATGCTTCCTCTCGTACCATCCAGGTGGTCCTGAAGGTGCAGACCCTGAAACCGTCAGGCACCCGAACCATCGGGCGTGACGGCCCAAAATCTCGGTCCAAACACCGGGAGTAATGGAAAGGAAACTTTCTTTTTTTTTTTTTTTTCAACTATTACTACAAACGTATTTGACTAGATAAATGACTTTAATTCTTATCTAACATCTGAGCCAGCCAAACATTTCAGGTCCCCCTTTTTCCCCAGGTTTTTCCTTGCCACCGTCTCCTCTCTCTTGCTCGGTTTGGGATTGGTCCTAGATATCAGAGAGTCGCTTTGAGTCGCTTTTTTCCCCCTTTCATTTCCGCCTAATCCCACTTACAAACGTCATTTTTGCGGACCTCCTTTTTGGCACAATGGGCCGTCCACTTAATTAGTGTACTCAGTCCGAAGTTCAGGGCTTCACTGATTTCTTTTGTTGCAAAGAACCGGTGCATAAAAGCGACAGAACGCTCAAGGTCGTGTATTAGAAAGGATAACGTCGCGGCTGCGATGATCTACGGCACTCGCCTAGACGATAACGCATGCCCACCGTATAAGAGGCACCCGCCTTTTCTGATCGGTGAAAAAAAAAAACTGGCAAGCGTGTTGAGAGAGAACAGCGACGGAAGACGAAACATGAACACAGCTCTTGGAAAAAGTCACTTTTAGTTTTATAAATAAACTGAGCTGAAACTTTGGAGTCGCCGCCCACCATGTCAGTTACTGCATCCTCACACACGATGAATTCCCAAGGCTAGAGGGAGAGCGGCCAGACCCTCACATCTGCGTCGCCATCGAGGTTGCACTTCGGTCCTCGTTCTGTCTCTCTCACACACACACACACACACACACACACACACACACACACACGCACGCACACGCACACACGCGCGTGCACAAACATCCACGAAGCCCCAGGAAATAAAGAACAGGTTTGACTGTCAGATTTCTGCTTGCCCACTTGATTTTCATTCAGACCGAGCACATAAACGCTTTTGTCTCGACTCCGGCGGGACCCGGTCCTCCCGCTCTCCTTCGGCGTGAAAAATCAGAGACAGGTAGTGCAGAGGAATTATGGGTATTCATATTTCTTGACAGGAGCATTTATTATTAGATCATAAACAACGGGCAGAGGCACCCGGGACGAGGCGCTCTTGCGGCGCTTTTCTGAAACGCAGCCAAAACAGAAAATGGATGGCTGCTCTCTCGCGCCGGCGGTGAGGCGACTCTTGCGCGGCGCTGAACTGCCACTTTCTGTTACGAGACCCATCAATAGCTCCGTAAACACCGAATAAAGCGCGATGATATCATAATCAGGCTATTACATTCAGACGGGATCCCATACGGCGGGGAAAGCCGGGACACGCCGAAACGCCACGCCAACTCGTTCTGCCCGATCTAACAACTTGGCGCTCGTTTCTCCGTCGGACCCCGGCATTAATCACAAGAAGCGTCTCTGTCCCTAGCTCTCTGTCCCAACCGTACGCCCGGGCGTCCTGCAAAGATCTCACAGAAAGCACGGCTGCCCAAAAGCCACCCAAATCTCTGAAGCCCTTGTTCGTTGGCGGTGTGCAGTACTCGTCCCGACTGTGAAGCATGGTGGAGGAGCCATGAGAGGCTGCTTCGCTGCGGAGCGAAGCTTAAAGAGTCGACTGGAAACACGCCGAAATCCGGGCCGTTCAGGGCGGGTTATTTCCAGCGGCTCGTTCAGTCGCAAAAATGAATAACGAGAAAAGCGAAGTAATCAATAGAGTGGCATCGTTAAGGATTTCCACCCCACCAGGGACTGTCCTTTCGCCCCGGCCTCTATCTAAACAGCGAGGAGAAACATTCCCGGCACTAACGAACCTCGCTTTGCTGCGATTCCATCACAGTAAACACTCTGTTATCTGGGCTTTAAGTCATTAGCGAATCCGCAGCGCTCTACATCAAACGCCGCACAGCAAAGAGGCAATTTAAAGATGGAAAGATGATATAAATACGCTCCACTACAGGGAGAAAAAAAAGCTTTAGATCTGAGCAGGCCACTAGTGACGACAGTTAAACGGCCTAATCTTGGACCGGTAACCCCGTTTACGGTAACTTCATTTGTTACACTATGGCCTGCAATACTGCGTTCTACAGCCAGGGGGCCTCGGTGAGCATCTGGGAAGGTGGGATTAAACAATGTGAAAAAAGTAGTTGTAAAAAGTAATTTTCTTGTTTTTATCCTTCGTTCCTTTTAACCTTTTAAACAGCGAGCCCCACCACTCAGACTAGCAACACGGAAACAAACGACACATTGGCCGAAATGGAATGAATCTTTTTTTGCCTAGTGCGAGAAGCGCCATCTAGTGACCGGTATGTTTTAATAACAGCATCCTTGGCACTACTAGTAGGAAGAGGGAGTATTTTTTTAAGCTATCTGTGCAAGAACAACTGGTGTAGAAAATTGTTGCCTCCGTTTGGTCCATAGGACTGCTGCCTAATTAGCTGCTCGCGTTCCTGCATCCAACACCAGGTGGCGACCGTGAGCCGACGTAAAATAAAAAAAAAACCAGAGCCACTAGACACGCCCCCTTAGGAGGAAACAGAAGTGAGCGCCAGCGGCACTACGGTGAGATAAGATTTTACTTGCCTTAAGCATTAGTTCCCTCTCCTGAGACAGAACCGTAAATAGGTTGCGCTGTCACACAAAAGGCAGGTTCTCGTTCCTAAATGTGATAAGGGCGGGAGCAAATGGACCACGCAGCTTTGCTAGAAACAAGTGGTGGGTGTGGAATAACGTGGAACGCCACAGACGTTACGAATGCCTTTTGAACGTTCAGTGGGGTCGATGCTGAGGGACCTTTCGCATTCTCCCCCCAAAAAACACAGAAACCTCACTCTCGGTACTGACCAGTAAAAACATCTGCAGTGCTCCTTGCCTCGGGGTACGATTTTCACCCCCCCATAAACAATTCCAAGTGCGGAACAGAAGTTTGTGGACGTTTTTAGACGAGTTCCCCGGAGCGTAATAGTTTAGTTCTAATGACTCGTTTTCAAAGTCCGCTGCCACCGTCTCTCTTAAAGCACCAAATAAAATCCCGGGCGTTCCTCCGATAAGCTTCTCGCTGACAGAAGCGGTGGGAGCGCCGCTTTAAACCGTAATAAAGCACTTCAATTTGAGCTTTAAGGCCGATTTCGGCTGCGCGGACGAGCTGAAAACATCCGTATCAGGGACGAGCCTGAAAGGTTGCCAGCGCACGTCATTTCTGTATCGATTCCTCGCGCTATCTCGACAAGCAAGACCCTCTCTCAGGACATCTTGCTCATTCTCCTCCAGGCTCTGCGCCCGCTCTGATACGGAGGGCCGCGTTTTCATTTCGACGCGGAGGGAAACGCCGGCCGCTGATTGGCCGCGGCCGGTGTGAAATTGATCTGGCTTTATCGGGCTCGGGCACATTGGGATCAGGCCGTACGAAGCGGCAGATCTTCACGCCGAGGCCTGCGTTAGAGCTCAATAAAGACAGATGAACATCTGGCCTTAATCAAAACTCAATCTGGGAGACGTCCAGCGAGGGCCTGGGCGTGTCCGAAGCGAGATAAATGGCGCCAGCATCCTGTGGTACGGATGAAATTTTAACGAACCCCCCTTTCCCAGACCCTCCCATCGATCTGTACATCAAATACATCGAGGATGTGGAGAACCTATCAAACCACAAACTAAAATCAGACACAGACACCCAGTTTTTCCCAGGTCTCGAAACAAGGATTTCTAGAATAACCCCGCCCCCTCGCAGACATAACCCCGCCCACTGTCTACCTAAAATGAGAGTTAAGCTCCGGAACGAAACAGGAACGCAGGAGTTTTTTTTTCCTTTCCTGCCAAAAAATGGATTCTATTTTTTGAGAAAGAGCAATGGCTACAATTTAGGTCAATCGTCGCCAATAAAGATCCGCGGGTGCATGTGCTGGGAGGGTCTTAGGCACTCCGGTGGGGGGCCGATTTGAAGCGGAACGGGCCGTCCATTAAAGAAGGTCAGACGGCGCTGCCGTGTTTGATCCCGGCAGGATTCGGACCGCAGACGTTTCATTAGGATCTCGGTTTACTTTGGGAACGGGGGCGCACCACATCCCCCACCAACCCCAACCCACAGCACCCCCACCCCCTCCCCTTTACGTTGCCTACCGAGACTTGCAATCGACTTTACGCAGACATGAGCTCAAAGGCGGCATGAAAACGTGCATACTTGGCAACCTGCGGCTGTGTTACGGCCAGAGCACGGCCAGGAAGGCAACGGAGTTGTTGTTGTTTGTTGTTGCTGCTGTTTGAGTCCACTGAGTGCAGCTCAGGACAAGGGAAAGGAAAAGACGGTCCCAAAACTCGAGTCTCGGGCCCCTCGAGGGGTGCGTCGTGTTTTTAATCCCTCCCGTCCCCCTGCCAGGTCCTTCGCCTCTGGCCCGTGATTACACGTTGACCGCCGGACCGCCCGAAACTCGTAACAGCACCACCCGGACTTGTCCGTCAGCCTTGTTTAAGCAGGGCCTGATTTACACGTCCTAAATCGAAATCTTTCTGCCTGTCCTGATCCCTGTAAGGAACGAGATTCATTTTGCTCTTCAAATGTCAAGGACTTGTGCCGGCTGACAGGCAGCTCTCTGTGCTATTTACCGCCATCTCCCAGCATGCAACGGGCTCAGCCTTTCCCCCAAACCTTCCGAGGCTCGCAAACAAACACACACACACACACACACACACACACACACACACACTTGCTGCTTTCCAAACAGTGCAGCAGTGTGGCGGTCTGGCAAATTAGTGCATAAACTGTAGGACTTATATAACGCCGGGGCTTTTTATAGCACCGTTAAAAAGAATATAGAAAGTCTGAATAATGCATAAGAGCTGATCGTTTACGCTCTAAAATAAAAACCTTGGCATCAAGGTTTCCGGCAATAACGTTTCCTTACAGGTGCAGAAGAGCAGACCGTGTGCCGCGACCTTGATGGAAAATATTAATCTTCAGACCCCCGGCGAAGTCGATCCAGCTGTTCTAGTGAGTCGAACGACAGAACGGGAAACGCGGTGGCGTTTAACGCCGGGTCGTCCCTCAGGAGCCGGCTGCTAATGGGATTAGTTAAAGAGGTTCGGCAACGGAGACGATCAATATTCCAAAAATAAACGCACTCCAAACTTAACTCAGCCACTTAAAGGTCTAAAATCAACATCGCCTAATTCGAGGCGTCCTTTCCTTTTTAGCGCCCCCCCCCCCAACTTGTTTTACACTACCGGGAGGTGGGATTTGAACCCTGAACCTTCTAGTCCACAGTGCAGCTCCTTAACCGATGAACCGTCCCGAAACAATGAATCTACAGGTCTACAATGAAAATGCGGGTGTGTTTTGTATACTTGGCAACCCTGGACTGCTACTTTCTCTTCCTCACTGTCTCACTCTCTCACAGCGATCCTTCGGAATCTTCTGCGTCCCCCTCGCCGGGTGTGGGAGCAAAATAAACCCGGGCTTAGTTTGTCACAGTTCCGGTTGATCAGAACTTTTTAATTAAGGCACCACAGCTTTTAAACGTTCTTTTTTTCTTCTTCTTCTTCTTTTTTTTTTACACGCTTCCGTCACGTTTCGTCTCTCTAATCTTCGGCAGAATAATAAAGGATTTAGGGAATTTGCCTCCTGTTTCACCTCACGCTTATATAATCTCGGTGAAACAGGAACAAAAACGATTCGGAAAATAATAATAAATCAACGTTTACAGCTAAAGAGGGGTCAGGGTTTACGTTTAAGGTCCCTGAACGTTTGCGCTTCGTATTTTATGGCGCGTTCGCTTGCTGGACCGTAGCCTAGACTGTCCTTGGGTGGCGGGGGGCGCCCGGTGTGATCTTCTGCTCCTGTAGCCCATCTGCTTCAAGGCTCGAAGTGTAACGAGTGGCTATTTGAGTTACCGTTACGTTTTTAATCGGCTCTTACCCACAGAGCTCGTCTCTTTTTCGGACCGTTCTCTGTAAAATCCCAGAGATGGTGCCGGGGGTGAAGATCCCAGTCGTCACCGACAACAACCATGGCGACCTTTATGAATCCCCCAAAGTCTTGAACATTTCCAGAAACGTACCCTATCTCCGTTTTCTTGAAGGATGAGGAACCGGAGAGACTCGGATCCTCATCTAAACTCAGGGCTGATCGAGCACCGAACCGATGCGCTGCTTCCCCTTTAATGAAGTGCAGCGCTTACTTAATTAAAGTCTAATTTAACGCCGGATCGTCGTACGCTTCCTCGGATTAATCCTCCACCTTGTAAAACCTTCCAGACTCGTAGAGACGGAACACGAAGTTCTCCAGTACCCCGAGTCGACTGATCAAGACCTCCTCCTTATTAAACCCACGGAACAATGTTTCAAAAACAGATCCTTCTTCCCGCGGGACGGATCCGGCGCTCGATGCCGGGTAATTATTTGTTTCTGCGCACACTTTTTTATTTTGCTTGCTCAGATCAGGCAGATGTTTGAGGAGCTCTAATCAAATGTCATGTCTTGTTGGTTTTCTAAATGAAAATGTAGAAGAAGAAGAAAAAAAAAAAAACTCGGCACACCTTTCAAATCGTCTCCCAGTGTTTGAACAGAAGCTCTTCCAACTTAATCAGAACCAAACTTTCAGGTGGAGAGGCTTTAATACATTACCCCCACCACCACCACCACCACCAGAGAGAGCCGCAGGGGGGGTATGATCCCCTGAACGGCCTCCCCTCGCTCAAGCAAATTCAGTGGTAAGATCAGACACGATTTATTCTGATCAAACCCGGATCAAAGAATTTTTAGTAGCCTTGTTGGAGGGTTGCAGGGTTCCAGAACGAGTTTGCAGGTCCAAATGAGGGTTCCTCGCCAGGACAGGAGATCGTTTGGGGACGTTCAGGTGTCCCATGCAGCTAATACGGGTGGTTCTTGAGTGGACAAAGTATTTCCTCCTCCTTGAAGAGGGACTGAAATCTGGATTCCGGATTGACCTTCTCACCAGAGGAGCCTAACAGTTCAGAGCTCTAAACGGAGCCTCCACTCCCCAATATCGAGCCAGAATGACAGGTCCAGACCCATCCCGGTGGCCAAAGATCAAGCAAAACCAAGAGAACAGACAACCAAGGCTTAATCCGACCTTCACCCTCACGAGGAGAAGCAGGCGAATGAAGAGGAAATGACTCGGATACGATAACAGGGCAATTTCATTTTCCGGAGCTGCTCCGACTGAAACAGGGAGTAACTAACTTTTCATTAAAGTCGATCAATAAGGTGGAAAGTTCTCGCACCGCTTTATATCTCAGCTCAGCGAACCTCAGGGCTGCTAATGCACGTCAGGGACTCGACTCGGGTGTCTTTTTCCTCGTTCGGCAAGACCGGTGGGGGGTTAGGAGTTCATCCCGAGAAACCGACGTCTGGAAGGTGACGAAATGCAACGCGATATCTTCACGGCTTGAACCAGGCAACCGAGGTGCCCGGGCACCGCCGAGCTACCACGACCTACCTATCGGGGGCACCACAGGTCTGTCTGCGCTACACAGACGCCTTAATATTCGTAATATCGCTTAGCGCCCCAAGGCCATCTGATCGTGACTCTGATTAGTAACTCAAACACTTTGGACTTTCAGCGCCAGGAAACTGGTGGGTTCCCACCTGCCAGCGGAGCTCTGCCTGCTAGGGGAGCCCAGTTCGTACCCCGCCTCTGGCAAGATGAGAAGCGTCTCACGGGCACTGGAGGTCCAGAACAATTCCTGGCAGCAGCAAGTCCAAGGTAAGGACCATACGGATCATGTAAGTGAGTGTTCCGCCTCCCCAGAGGTTCTCAAGTGTCCGGCGCTGCTCTGGAATGTTTTATTTTGGCCGTTCGACCCCTAAAACGTGGTACACAGGGTTTGATCCCCTCTAGAGCCACCGAATAATAACAGTGATCTACACGAACGCCCCGAGACACGACGGTCATCCGTCACCAACGACAAGGAGCTCAGGTCCTGAAGCCAAAGCTCGAGAGTTGAGGGCGTTTTTGAGAACAAAATGCACAAAACAATAAACAGCTCTTTATTACAGAACTCTGGGGTTTCATATCAGTTCACAAAACACGAGAGCAAGGCGTTCCAAAAAGCTCTCCCTCCTAAAGGAACTCCGAGGCGTACTCCCAAATTCTGGATAGGAGATATTTCGGAAACAGACAGACTACGAGTGGAGACGCAGACGGACGGGATTAAACCGGGCTTATCACCCGTACGCGTAATTATTGTTCAGGTTAAGCAAGCCTTTTAAAAAAAAAAAAAAATCCCCAAAAACAATAGATTAAATGGAAAACAAAAATCCGTCCCTCGACTATCTGCCTGCTCAGTTTGTACCCTGCTCAAAGGTTTAAAGGGTTCAAAAGGTGATCCTGCATGACCTGCTCTTAAGCATCTGCCTTTTTTACAACCCGGCTCATTCCCTCTTGGTTGTGTGCAGCCAGCGAGTTGCTCACTGACGTGCGTTTGTTTTTGTCAATGTGTGCGTAATCGTTACCGCCCGCTTGCAACTGAAGGACTACCTCAAAAGGGACCGAGACGTTCAGAGACGCCTTGGGTCGGACCCTGTGGCTGGGACGATCGTTCGGGTCTCGGAGGGCGCTTCTGGAGCTTCTGCCAGGCCTGTGAGGTGGCACCCAAAGCGAACACCGGGCCTGCACCGTCTTTCTGGAGGCAAGAGATATGCAGGGACAAAACCAAAGGCCGCCTGGAACGCATCCCAGAATGCCCAGGCGTGCAAAAGCTCCTCGCGAAACGGGATGCTGCAGAGAGACGTGGTGGAATAAGACCGTGCCTGGTGCCTTCTGCCAGATGCATCCTGGATGGGTTGGCACCTCAAAAAACAAACCCCAAGATCAACCAAGAAGACGCCGAGATGCCGACAAATCAAATAAGACAGATTGTTTCGGTTCCGGCTTTTTAGGACGGTAAGCGAACCGTCTGTTCTCGTTGTGGACGTGTTGGGTGCAAGGTCGGCCGAACCCTCAAAGCGAAGCGACCCAAAGACGGTGGTGGATCTTTTGACCCTCTGCGAAGGCTTTAGACAGGGGTTCTGCTCGTGTGGACCACAACTAGAACAGGAACTAGAACTAGAGCTGAGAATCATCAGAACTGACAGTTTGTTTTTATTGAACACAAACAAACCAATATTGTTATTATTTTATATTGGAGTCCTCGGAAACAGGGACAGAGGTAACAGAGATTCGGAGAACTGCGGAGCGCCCGAGGGCTCCGAACAACCGAACGAGCGCAGTAGATCAGACGCTTCAGCTTAACCACAGGGTTACTTTGAGGGGTAATCCCCACCGAAAGTCCAAAATCTTAAGGAAAGCCTTCCCAGAAGAGCAGGAGCTCTGGACCAGGTCCCTACGAGCGCCTGTGGATTTAGAACGGTGATGCCAGAAGGGCTCCTGTAGCTTTAGCGTGGAGGCGTCCCAATCCTTTCGTCCTAAGACAATCGAGCCCGTCAGTGTTCCGCCCAGGTATACGAGACAGGCGGGACCGATACGAGTCTGTTCAACCCCCAATCATAAACACGGTTAGAGCCTGGAGACCATCGCGGTTCCATCATCCTCGTCCCTTGTTTGGAAACATTAAGTCACGATAAGCGCTCTAAGTGCCAGCCTCTCCAAAACACTTGCGGTGAAGAGCCGGGCGTCAGGTGGCTACATCATCTACATCATCTAGTCATCCGGACGATTATTAGCCAGGCCATGACTCAGGATGATTTGGGCCGTTCTGATGTCATACAGTCCACTGGCCGGTCGCTTAACGTCAGCTGGTTAGAGTGGCACTGCCCACTGCCCACTCAGCCAGGGTGGAACGGGTACCAACGTCTACTGACAGTCCATTAAGGTTCCTTTACTGAGCCTCTAAGTGATTATGATTCAGAAACGATGGAACAAGGTTTTATTCTTTATATTTTCTTCCTTATTTTGTTTATTTATTCCTTCTGTCTCCGACTTTCCTCACGTTCTTTTTCCTTTTCCCTTTTTCTCTCCCTCCTGCCATCCTTTTTCTTCTTTTGCTTCTCTTTTTCTCCGTTTGATTTTCTTTTTAACATTTATTTTCATCCTTTTATATACACACACATATATATATATATATATATATCTTTTTCTTAGCCTTTTTGTTCGTTTAAATACCGTTTTATGATCCATGTTCTTTTTTCCTTTATATTTCTGTCCGTTTCCTTCCTTTTCCGACCTTTTTTAACATTTATTTTAAAGTTTTCTCTTTCTGCATAACTGAATTCTGTTGTTTTTACTTTCATTCTACAGTGGTTAGAAATTATTTTTACGCTTTTTCGTTGTTGTTGTTGTTGTTGTTGTTGTTATACTTTCCTTCTTTCTCTCTCTCTCTTTTCTTTAAAGGTAAACCTTTTAATTATGTTTCTCTTTATTTTTCACCCTTTTCATTCATTCATTACCTTGTTTTTTTTTCTCCCGTGTCTTCCTTTTCTTTTTCCCTTCTTTCTTTAATAAGCAGCCCAAATGTAATCCTGTAAATAAAACGCTAAAACGCGTCTCCATTTGATCATAAGATCTCGTTCCAGTCCAAGTCCAGGTCTGGCTTTAGATATTTCTACTTTTAAAAGCGAAATCTTTTTGGGACGGGACGCTCTAGCTCTGCCCCAAAGCCCCGCTTCCTAACGACTCGCTCCGGATCCAAAGCCCTGCT
>JAUZST010012896.1:0-11243 GCA_034779995.1 Parotocinclus haroldoi
GTCCTCACCTCTCCTGTATGTAAATTAACAGAGAACAGAGACAGATCCGTAGCTTCAGCTAGCCAATAGGAAATCCACGCATTGTGGCCCGAGTCAGCGTCCACTGCTGTGACTTTAGTAACCAGGTGTCCTGCTCTAGCAGATCGGGGCATCCTCTGATGAGAGACTGAACCCATGAGTGTGGAGGGGTAAATGACTGTAGGAGCGTTGTCGTTCTGGTCCACGATAAAAACATGGACTGTGACGTTGCTGCTCAGGGACGGAGAGCCGTGATCTTTGGCCTGAACTTGGATCTGAAACACCTTTATTTTTTCATAGTCAAACGAGTGCATGCTAAAGATGGACCCGTTATCTGAATTAATGTAGACATAACTGGATACAGGCAAGTTTTTCGTTTTCGAATCAAGAACAGAATAAGTTATTTTTGCATTTTCTCCCATGTCCAGATCTGAAGCTGATACAGTCGATAAAATTGAGCCTGGGACAGAGTTTTCTTGAATATGAACCATGTATGTAGGCACAGAAAAAACAGGAGCGTTGTCGTTTGCGTCTAGTATTACCACCTTCACAGATTTGCTTGTTAATAACGGCGGCGATCCAAAATCTGAGGCTTCAAGTCTAACATCATATTCAGGAAACTCCTCCCGGTCCAGCTTACCATCAGTAACCAGGGCGTAATGGTTGGCAAATGTTGGCTTTAATTTAAAAGGGAGGTTCGATGACATCGTTAAAGTAACATTCCCGTTATCTCCCGAATCCAAATCCTTGATGTTTATTAGAGCTACCATGGTACCAGCAGGTGCGTCCTCTCTCACAGGTTTAAGTGATGAGGCGATAATGATTTCTGGAGCGTTATCATTTACGTCTACGACTGTTAGCTGAAGTCTAGAGTGCCCCTCCATTACAGGGGTTCCTTTGTCTCGGGCTCGTATGTCAAATTCGTACGACGTACTACTTTCATAATCAAGCTCTTTTAAAACATACAGCTCACCAGTGTCTGCGTTAAGAGTAAAACAATCATAAATGCTTTCTGGGGTGTGTGCTCCAAATGAATATTCGATTTGGCTATTAGTTCCCTCATCCAAGTCACTGGCTTTTGTAGTTAGTATTAACGTACCTGGAGCGCAATTCTCAATGACTTTAATGTCATAAAACTCTTGCTCAAATATAGGAGCATTGTCGTTGTTATCTTGTACTCTTATTGCAATTTCAGTACTGCCCGATCTAGCCGGACTCCCTCCATCTACTCCGGTTAAAATAAGGTGGTGAACTGCCTGTTTTTCTCTGTCTAAAGCTTTCTGTAGTACAAGCTCGGGTACCTTTGTTCCATCCTTGTTGTTCTTTACGCTTAGAACAAAATAGTCGTTTTTATTAATTGCATAAGTTCGTATCGAGTTTGTTCCGACATCAGTGTCCTGAGCAGGCTCTAAACGAAATCTCGCTCCGATCGCGGTGGACTCCGGTACGTCTAACGTATTTGAGAACGAATGAAAATGCGGAGAGTTGTCATTTATGTCTTGTACGTCGACTTCCACGCGGTAAAACTGAAGCGGATCTTCGATTATTATTTGCAGTGGTAGCATGCAGCTGGTGCTTTGTCCGCATATGCCTTCTCTGTCTATCAAGTCTCGAACGGTCAGCTCGCCATTTTGTAAATCCAAATTGAAATACTGCTTACCGGATTCTGACGCTATTCGCAGTTTACGGTCAGAAATCTCAGCTATCCCAATACCCAGATCTTTGGCTACATTTCCAATAACATAACCCTCCTTTAGCTCCTCCGAAATGCTGTACCGAAGCTGGGCTCCCGTTTTACTCCATAGGACAACAGAGAAAAGCCAAAGCACCTGGCAACACGAAATCTTCTTTCTTATTTGAGTCCTCATTTCCGAACGTGGCAGGCTATTGCGTGTACCAGTGTCCCGGAGCACATTTTATCTAAATTAAATATCAATTACAAACTAAATACAGTAACACCAACAACGTTTCCATCAGTGCCTATCGTAAGGCATCCACCCCCGTTTGTCTAGGTCTACGTATTGTGCTCAGCAGAGCTGTAGGGGAGGGAGTGGATCTCTTTGTGCGCTTCAGTACTCTATTGGTGGACAGCACTCCAATAGATTAGGGCAAGTCCCAGTGCCTTCTCTTAAAGACACAGTCAAGCAGTGCAGGTGAGAAAAACTGCACATTATGGGATTTAAAAAAAGATTTCATGTTATATAGTGTTGCACTGCAAAGCAAGTGAATGGTTTGAATAATGTGAAAACAAAACCTTGCTACTAGTTAACACTAGGTAATCACATATTGGACAAACAGACATATACCCGGACAGGAGAGATAGGTTTTTAACTAATTAAAAAAAATTAAAAACAGATATTAAATCTAAAGTAGTTCATTTACACAGCAATAGTCAAGCAGAATAGATTACATTTATATTCTGCGGTGAAACTTTTGCAGTGTTTGGATCTAAGATCTCACTTTACACATGTGATTTTACAGCTTTAAAAAACACAAAAGACTGTGTAAAATATGCTGTTCCATTATCATTATTAAAATGAAAAAAAAAAAAAAATCAAATAATAAAACTCAGGAAAATAAGTCTGATAAGAAGTTCAATAAATCAGCCAGAAAATCCAAGATACACACAAGAACATTGCAGAGGAAACAAAACTGCGATGTGTTGAATATGTTGATGTTATTACTCTTAAAATAAACCCACCTGCTGGCCTTCAAACCGCCATGTGCTGTCAGGTAAAGAAGCATCCAGAACACTTAGTGTGTTAAAGTCTGTGGTGCTGCTGGGTTTAATCATGGTGAAATCACTAAATTCGGACATTGGAGACAAATAGGAACCGAAGGACTGACTCTGAGACATCATGTCTCCTCCCAGCACCTCTACATACTTAATGGGCCCATCCGTGTTGAGCTGGATCTGCAGGTTTCTGTTGGGGTTTTTAGATCCAGAATTGGTCTGTGGGATACAGCAGCTTGAATTGCTTCCACTGCTTCGAGCGCATTTCACCAACAAGACAAAAAACGTAACCAAACACAGTAAAGATACCGAAGCGAGAGAAACAATGAGATATAAAGTGATTTTGCCAGTTTTCTTATCAGGTTCTGTGTTTTTCTTATGATAGTCTGAGATTGGTTCATGAAAGCCGTCCTCTATCAGTATATCCATGGTAACTGTGCTGGACTGGACTGGTTCCCCATTGTCCTTGACCTGTATCAGCAATCTCTGAGAGGATTCATCCTGCTCTGAAACAGAGCGCTTAGTCCTCACCTCTCCTGTATGTAAATTAATAGAGAACAAAGAAATATCCGTAGCTTCAGCTAGCCAATAGGAAATCCAGCCATTATGACCCGAGTCAGCGTCCACTGCTGTGACTTTAGTTACCAGGTGTCCTACTTTAGCAGATCGGGGCATCCTCTGATGAGAGACCGAGCCCATGAGCGCTGAAGGGTAAATGACTGTAGGAGCGTTGTCGTTCTGGTCCACAATAAAAACATGAACTGTGACGTTGCTGCTTAGGGATGGAGAGCCGTGATCTTTGGCCTGGACTTGGATCTGAAACACTTTTATCGTTTCATAGTCAAACGAGTGCATGCTAAAGATGGATCCGTTATCTGAATTAATGTATAGTAACGATGATACTGGTGTGTCTATTATTTTAGACTCTAACAGGGAATATGAAATTTTAGCATTTTCCTCTTGGTCTGCATCAGTCGCTGAGACTGAACACAATATCGATCCAGCAGCGCTGTTTTCTTTAACGTGTGCATAATACGAAGGCTGCGTAAAAAGAGGCGGGCTATCGTTGACATCTAAAACACTGACAGTTATTTCCTGCTTAGATGTCAGTCTAGGTAATCCCGAATCAGCAGCAACGACCACAACATTATACACAGACTGCGATTCTCTGTCTAGTTTTTGCTCCGTAATTAATGTGTAATGGTTCGAAACGGAGGGTTTTAAAGAAAACGGAGTACCTGGTAACAAACTCAGAATGACCTTTCCGTTATTGGCTGTATCTAAATCTTTGGCACTTATTAACGCAACAACTGTCCCAACAGGAGCATCTTCGCGCACAGGGCTAAGCAAAGACTTTAAAATAATTTCTGGTGCGTTGTCATTTAAATCTAAAATTTCTATATGTACGCTACAAAGACTTTGCATAGGGGGAGTGCCTTTATCTGTAGCAACGACATTAATTTTAAACGAGCTCCCTGCTTCGTAATCTATATTATTTTTCACTGTAATGTCTCCACTTATGGAATCAATAGAGAACAAATCGTTTATTAAGTCAGAAGAGTGCGGCCCAAATGAATAGCGCAGTTCACCGTTAAATCCTTCATCTCGGTCTACAGCTCTGACAGAAACAACGACAATTCCCGGTTGGGTGTTTTCTGCTATTTGTGCGTCATATTGTACCTTCTCAAAAGTAGGGGAATTGTCATTTATGTCAAGTACACGAATAGTAATTTTGACCGAACCGGATTTAGCAGGTTTTCCGCCATCCAAAGCAGTTAGTACAATGTCAAGTATTGCCTGTTTCTCTCTGTCTAAAGACGCTTCCAAAACCAACTCTGGAACTTTAGTACCGTCCTTTTCTGTTTTTATGTCTAACGTAAAGTGGTCGTTTTTGCTAAGGGTGTAAGTGCGCAGCGAATTTGAACCCACGTCAGGATCATGTGCTGATTCTAAACGAAATCTCGCACCAGGCGCGATCGATTCTGCTATATTTATAGTACTTTCTTTATGTTGGAAAGCAGGAAAATTGTCATTAACATCTTGGATTTCTATTTCAATACGATATAACTGCAACGGGTTTTCAACGATCGCCTCAAGAGGCAGAATGCAAGTGGCTCTTTGCCCGCATACATTCTCCCTGTCAATTCTCTCCTTTACAACCAGTTCACCTTTGGATGGATCCACACCGAAACGCTGCCCACCAGACTCGGCAGCAATCCTCAATTTTCGTTCAAATACCTCGGATAATTTCAAATCCAGGTCTTTGGCGATATTTCCAACCACCGTGCCTTCGTTTACCTCCTCTGGTATTGTATAACGAATCTGCGCCTCGATTGTATTCCACACAGCGAACGCATAGAACGGCACAAAAATCCACCATCTCCTCGGCATATTTCTCAAAAAGGTCTCCATTTTCTATCTCCACATGTTAACACGGGATGGCTGTAATTGCATCTCATGGCACTGAGTAAATCTATTGTTATTCTTTTCGAATAAAGCACCAAATCGGCGTAGCATCCCTGCTCCCGACCGAAGCACTCCTTCTGAGAGTAAAGGCACAATGGAAAGGGGAGGGAGTAGATCTCTTTGTGCTGTACTCGCCTCCTGTTGGTGCTCAGCGCACCAATAAAAGCAAACCACCACACACTGCTATATAAAGAGAAATGGCAACTGAAAGAGCTATATCATTACTTGAGTGGGAAAGACTAATCAGATAGGGATCATTGAAGAGAAAAAGCACATTTATTAAAAAAGACTACAAAGCATTCTAGCACAATTGCTAAAAAAACAATTGTTTGTTTATTAGTATTTTTAAGGAAACATTTTAATGGCTATATTCATAACAGACACAATGTGACACAATTAGGCCAGTCATGGACCAATTTAGAGTGACCAGTTACCCTAAGGAAATGTTTTTGTAATATATAGGAGGAAACCAGAGCAAACCTGTTCATGTGCAACACTGAGAGGACATAAAAACTCCACACAGACGTCCAAACTCAGTAATAAACCAGTGGAGTGACTGTGATAAACACAAATGCCACCGTGCCACCTGAGTAAGGAAGGTAGTAATTTACTTGATCAAATTATCTAAACGATACCCACTCAAACCAATAATGGAAATATAACAAACCATACTTTTCAAAGCACCAGAATAAAGCATGTGCTAAGTTTAAACATAATGCCAGAAACTCAAGAATTCCATTTAGAAAAGCAAAAATACAAAGGTTTTAAAGAATATTAAGAAAAGTAACAAGAAATGTATTAACCCCTGAGCAAATCCAAACAAGACAGTCTTGTCTTCTATTTGGCAAACAAAAACACACATGGTAACAAGATTTACTTATTCCAATCAATGCTCACCTGCTGACCCTCAAACCTCCAAGTGCTGTCAGGTAAGGAAGCATCCAGTATGCTTAGTGTGTTAAAGTCTGTGGTGCTGCTGGGCTTAACCAGGGTGAAATCACTAAATTCGGACACTGGAGACAGATAGGAACCGAAGGACTGACTCTGAGACATCATGTCTCCTCCCAGCACCTCCACATACTTAATTGGCCCATCGGTGTTGAGCTGGATCTGCAGGTTCCTGTTGCTGTTTTTAGATCCAGAATCAGTCCGTCTGACACAACAGCTCGAATTGCTTTCACTGCTTCGAGCACATTTTACCAACAAGACAAAAAAGGTAGCCAAACACAACAGTGATACGGAAGAGAGAGAAACAATGAGATATAAAGTGATTTTGCCAGTTTTCTTATCAGGTTCTGTGTTTTTCTTACGATAGTCTGATATTGGTTCATGAAAGCCGTCCTCTATCAGTATATCCACAGTGACTGTGCTGGACTGAACTGGTTCTCCATTGTCCTTAATCTGTATCAGCAATCTCTGAGAGGATTCATCCTCTTCTGAAACACAGCGCTTAGTCCTCACCTCTCCTGTATGTAAATTAACAGAGAACAAAGACAGATCCGTAGCTTCAGCTAGCCAATAGGAAATCCAGCCATTATGGCCCGAGTCAGCGTCCACTGCTGTGACTTTAGTAACCAGGTGCCCTGCTTTAGCGTATCGAGGCATCCTCTGATGAGAGACCGATCCCATAAGCACAGAGGGGTAAATAATTGCAGGGGCGTTGTCGTTCTGGTCCACGATAAAAACATGGACCGTGGCATTGCTGCTCAGGGATGGAGAGCCGTGATCTTTGGCCTGAATTTGGACCTGGAACACCTTTATCTTTTCATAGTCAAACGAGTGCATGCTAAAGATGGACCCGTTATCTGAATTAATGTAAAAATAAGACGACAAAGGCACGTCCTGAGCTTTGTAGCTGAATATAGAATATGATATCTTAGCATTTTCCCCGACATCAAGGTCTGAGGCTGAGACCGTGCAAATTATAGAACCTGGACTGTTATTTTCCTTAATATACGCCCTGTAGAAGGTGTCAGAAAAGCTTGGAGGGTTGTCGTTAACATCCAGAACCTGAACAGAAACAATTTTTTTGCTACTCAGCGAAGGAGAACCTGAATCAAACGCCGATATTTCTACGTTATACTCCGAGAATCTTTCCCTGTCTAAAACCCCATTTGTCACTAAAGAATAGTCGTTTGAGAATGCGGGTTTCAATATAAAAGGAACACCTGGCTGGATCCGTAAAACGACTTTCCCGTTGACCCCTGAGTCAACATCCCGTGCGCTTATCAAAGCTACAACGGTGCCACTCGGTGCATCCTCGCGCACCGGGGTCGGTTTAGACGTGAGCACTATTTGCGGAGGGTTGTCGTTAACGTCTAAGACGTCGATCTGAACAGTACAATGTCCCTCCATTTCAGGACTTCCACTGTCTTTGGCAATGACTTCGATATTAAATGTTGTGCAGGTTTCAAAATCCAACTGACCGTTTAAAACGATCTCTCCCGTTTTTGAATCAATATGAAATAACGAAAGCAAGATGTCGGGGGTGTGTTCGCCTAACGAGTACAGTATTTCACCGTTTGGGCCCTCGTCTAAATCAGTTGCCTCGACTTTTAAAAACATCGTCCCCCGACTTGAATTCTCAGGAATACCAACATTGTATAAGGCTTTAGCAAATACAGGATAGTTGTCATTGCTATCAAGAACAGTTATGTTAATCTGAGCTGTTCCCGATTTAACTGTATTTCCTCCATCCAGGGCAGTCAACAGCAGCTGATGAAGAGCTTTCTTCTCACGGTCGAGTGATTTCTCTAGCATTAACTCTGGAACCTTGCGACCATCGCCAAGGTCCTTCACTTTGAGAGTAAAACACTCGTCTTTGCTTAAGGTATAAGATTTTAAAGAATTACTACCCACATCCAGGTCTTGCGCGCTCTCCAAAGGGATGCGCATCCCTGGAACGGTGGACTCTGCTATTTTTAACGAGCGGGCGGTCGACTTAAAATGAGGAGAATTGTCATTTATATCCTGTATTTCGACGTCTATTCTGTGGAGCTGGAGAGGATCGTCGATCACGACTTGAACTGGCAAGAGACACTTTGCGCTCTGTCCGCAGATGCTTTCTCTGTCGATTCTTTCATTGACCACCATCTCACCTTTTGCTAAATTCACGCTAAAATACTGATTATCTGCTTCGGATGCTATTCGCAAGTTGCGCTCAAAAAGCTCAGAAATTTTCAAGCCCAGATCTTTAGCAATATTTCCAACAACCGAGCCCACGTTTAATTCCTCCGGTATTGAATAGCGGGTCTGTCCTTCTGTATTATTCCACAACAGGAGAAAGAGAAACAACCAGAATAAAAGGCGTCTCCAGCCCACGAACCACGTCCTCGTTGTCATGTTTGATAGTAAATCCACACGATTTACCACACAGACAAAACCATCCAGTGTAAAATGTGTAGATTTCGTCCAACGGGTTGATTAAAAGCCATTTTTATTTGTAAGAAGAGCAGAGCATCGCTGGGGATGCTGGTTTTGTGCAGTGTGATTCCCTGCTCTGGGGGAGGGAGTGGATCTCTTTGTACAGTCCTGCGTCTCATTGGCGCAAAGAGAAGGGACGCGTAATACAATGGAAAAAAGGCTACCTCTTAAAGACACACGTTTTCTGAGTCACACTCAGCATCAATACAGAATCTGACAGTTTTTCGAAAACAATTAACTCAACACAAGAAATTACAAATGCAATTATTGAACATTGCTGTTACAGAAATGTTATTATTACTTTTCATGAAGAAATGTACTGTGAAATTTGATGGTATAACCATAAAGTGACTACGAATATCCATAGTAAAACCGTGAAATCATTTACGATCCATTCATAGTCAACCAAGTTTACAACTGTATTTTGAAACTTCACAGCAGAACATGACGTTGCCAAATTACCATAACAAATTATAGTAGACCTGTGAACTTTATAGTCAAACTGCGATAGTTTACAGCACAACTGCCAAGCAATTAATAGTTTTACTTTGGAATTAAATAGCAAATTTTTCCCCGGGTTAAACCAACAACTGTGGCTTATCAAAAACTGCCTAACAAAACAGAGTTAAAATTAGACTGTTCCTTTATATTGAAACTGTCAGTTGGGATTTAATTTCGTGATCTGACCCACCTTTATCTCAATCTACACGGAATACCATCAATTTTACTCCAAAGCTAATCAAGCTTATGATGCACAGTGGATAGACTTCCAATCACAGAGCCTTGATATAATTCCTCTGCTATGCTGTGGCATATTTTCATGCTCCAGTTATATTCTACAACAGACCATCTGCCACCTGTTTCCATGCCTCTTTTATGCTGTGTATCATCTCTACTATAAAGTGCCTTGTTCCTTTAGAAAATAAAGTAGATCCCTTTTCAGTCCTCGACACTATTTATGTAGAGCTCAGCTGGTGCTGGAACACCTCCAATGGCTGACAGTGGTTTTCTTAAAGTCACAGTGTGCTCTTACGGCTTTCTTATCACTGCTATTAAACCTAACGTTTCACAATTGCTAGTTTTGTTCAAAAATGAGGATTTCTAGAATAAAACAAAGAATGTGTAGTAAGGTGGTTTGTATATATTGTGCTGAAAGTGTCTTAATTGTACGTTCATTGTGTAAACATGGCTCATTTAAAAAATGTTTTCCGATAAGTTAAGGTAGTTATTATTATGTTGTAACGTTTGCTTTATTTTTCAGTGACTTATCAAGCTTCAGTTGGATGTCATGCGTTACTAATGTGTTTCCTGATTTGTATTTAACTTATTTAATTAAGTTTCTGATTTCTAAACAAAGTATTGCCATTTTGCTCTTTGGATTTGTTTTGTTTTAGCATTGTGTGTTTAGAGATGTGTGTGTTCATGTTTTCTGAGCATGAGGAAGATGTCCAACCCCCAACTTGTATAGTCACACCATCACATAGGACATCCACCCAGTCATGTCATATTGTCAAAGCTTCTGTTGTGTGTTTATGCATTTAAAGCACAAAATTATTGGATCAGATACTATTTCACCCCTGTGAATAAATCAGAGTAATGGGGGGAATGACAGAAGGAAAGATGACTCCCTCTCCCTCTCATTTATTACCATATGGGTGCAATCAAAAGCAACAGTATCTGATCAAATTGTTTTGTAGTATAAGTGTGTAAACACACAACAAAAGCACCGACGATACGAATGATGTTCTGCAACTTGGTGGTTGCCCATCTTCCTTGTAAATAAGATGCTGCAGATGAAGTGAACCTACAAGAGTTTATTGTGCATGGTTTGAGCTTTGGTTTTACTGCTTCATAACAGCTGGTTGTCAGGAAATAAAGTAAACATGGCAACACATTCTAAACAATAAGAACATTGAGTTTGGAGGAAAAGCTCTGCATTGGATAAGTAAAAAATAAAGCCTGTTTTATTAAAACAATAATTAAAACACCATAACAAAGCACTATGCACAGCAATGGTTATAACAACCAAACCAAACACAGTAACACAACAGCAATTTAAAGTAAACTGCACACAGACAAAATAGTTAATTAAGCTTTTAAGCTTTAACAGCATGTTTGGCACTGGACCACCATCATGGCAAAGACACAAGCAAGATTTATCACCAAAAAAGTTCGCACTCAAGTCAACATGCTATCAGAAAGTGATCAGATAACCCTAATAATATGTTTAGAAATGTGATTAGCAAAGAGATTTAGTGCTTATGATAAAGTACTAGCACACTGTCAAATTATGATACACGCAATAAACACACGGTGATGTTTAATCTGTCTATATACACAATATAAGTTAATTTCCCTCTTAGGACCACGATGAAGTGAATCCAGATTAAATCACAATTAATATTTACCATGAAATGCACATCATGTCTCACCTGCTGGCCTTCAAACCGCCATGTGCTGTCAGGTAAGGAAGCATCTAGTGCGCTTAGTGTGTTAAAGTCTGTGGTACTGCTGGGTTTAATCATGGTGAAATCACTAAATTCGGACACTGGAGACAGATAGGAACCGAAGGACTGACTCTGAGACATCATGTCTCCTCCCA